>NW_004624829.1:8108592-8125989 GCF_000247695.1 Heterocephalus glaber | reverse complement strand
GCATTATGTAAAGGTACAATTCCCAATGAGAAATGTAATTGTGTTGTATACCTACAATGTACCAATAAAAGAATTTAACAACAACAAAAAAATAAAGTTAGGATGAGTTTTCTAATATTGCCTCTTATACCAAAAGTGTCAATTAATTGACTTTGTAGTGTTTTCTCCATTGCATAAGCTATATTTTCATTCACATCCATTTCCCCCTAATATGTATGTGTGCATGGTTTTGATCACAAGACAAAATGAATTAAAAGTAAAATATGATGAAAAGTAAAAGCAAAGAATGAAAGAAATTCTGGGAAACACATTACAAAAAATCAATTAAAAATTCAGAATATACTTTTTGGGTAATTAAAAATTTTTCTTTTTTGATTCACTATACAAGGATGCAGTTTTCCTTAAACCAAATTCTAGCACAAAGCTGGGGTGTACAATTTTAGTTCTAATATGAGAATTCTAGTGGGGAAGGGAACTTCAAAATTATTTAATATAACCATGCCATTTATGAATGGAGAAATCAAGGCCTAGAAAAGTCAAATAACTGTCCCCAAACTGAGGGAGTATCAAAAATTCCTATTAAGTATCTGGTTCCCGGTGAGTTAGACACTCTGCTCTGTTGGTTACATCAGTCTTATAAAATGGAATTGTGGATTCTTCTAGAACATTTAGCACTTACTTTCTAATTAACTGAAAAAACCAAGGGGATGATAATGGAGTTATTTTTAGGGATTGTTGTGGCACCAATCACTGGAGGAAAAAGAATATTTTACCTGCAATAAGCTTCAATTCTGTACAACTCATTTAAAGCAAGAAAAGCACATATTTTTCTTCTAGAAAATATAGGTGGACATAACAGGTTATAAAAACTATACTTTAACCAATACATAACATTTAATTTCCCCCCACATAATTTCTCACACTCTCATTTTAAAACATTTTATTAAGGAACATGAACAAGATTAAAAGCTTAGGGATATTATTTAAGAATTGGTGCTTCTTCCAATTTCCTGGCAGAATGTTTCCAGTACTTCTATGTATCTTCAGTATTACCTATCTTTAACTTGCTTTTAATCTTCCAGTATCTTGGTACAACTTTTCAACATAAACTTTAATAAAACTCCTTGGGTTTTCCTTGAGATTTACTTGATCTTTCTTTTGTATGTCTTTTTTGGTTAAGGAATTTATATTCCTCTGCCATGCTTACAAGTTCTTCTGGGATACTCTGATTGGTTCTCTTCAGAATGTTAATCAGTTCATTGGCAATCTTCGAATCATTTTTAATAATGAGATTTATCGATGTGCCACTCTTCCCTGCTCTTCCAGTACGTCCTACTCTGTGTATGTATTCTTCAATGTTCCGTGGGAAATCATAATTATAAACATGTGTGACATCATCAACATTGAGACCTCAGGATGCTAAATCAGTTGCAATCATAATTTTCACATCTCCAGTTTTAAATTCTTCTAATGCCTGTTCCTGTTCTTCCTGCTCTCTATCACCATGCAATAATTGTACTGGTATGCCCTGGATGCCTAAATCACTTGTTATGTCGTCACCAAGTTTTCTGCTAAGAAACACGATGGCTTTGTCTTCAGGTGCCATGTTATTTAAGAATTCTTGAATATGAGCTCGTTTTTTGTCTTCTGTGGTAATGATTATATTTTGCTTCACTGTATTTCCAGCAACTAGATCCAGAGTACCAAAATAAACGATCACAGGTTCTTTCAAATAAGATTGGGAAAGTTGACAGACAGCATCTGGTCAAGTCACACTTGTCATGACAGTTTGATGGTCTGGACATATATCTGATAGGATTTTCTTTATCTGGGGTTTGAACCCCAGATCCAACATTCTGTCTGCATCATCTATGACTACGAAGGTTATGTTTCTTAGGCTGACAAAGTTATTCATTTGCAGATCATTTAGTCTTCCAGGAGTGGCAATAATGATATCTACACCTTTGGTCACATCTTGTATTTGTTCCTGTCTATTTCTACCACCATATACACAAACACTTCTAAGATCTTTATATGAGTACTTAGAACATTCACTTTTCACCTGAAGAGCTAATTCGCTAGTTGGAGTAAAGATTAGCATGCCAGGTCCATTCCTTTCCTCTCTAGTTATTGGTTGAGAAACGAGGTGAGTAAAACCAGGCATTAAATAGGACAATGTCTTGCCTGTTCCAGTTTGCACAACTCCTATAAGATCTATTCCTTGTAGAATAATTGGCCATGCTTGTGACTGAATTGGTGTTGGCTTTTGGAGACCTGCCTTGGTTAAATTTTCTATCAGTTCAGAATACTCCTCCTGGAAGACATCCTCAAATTTACAAGTTGGATTAGGGATTGGACGTTTGTCACCTTTTCTCAGATCATCACAGATTACATTGAAATTTTCCTTTCTCCACTTTTCTACTTCATCTGCAGACATTAAGCTTGTATCTTTGGATTCTATGTAAAGATTTTTCTTAATTGGAAGTAAATCTTCCCATATTCTTTGTTCCCACTCCATAGTCGCTGCCTGGATCTGATCCCAGTCTATCAGTGGCTGAACTCTTTTAACAGTATTACTTGTGCTGAAATTTGTTCCAGCCTAGGACTGAGATGCAGCATTATCTACAGGGCTTTGAGATGCAGCACTATCAGCAGAGGATTGGGATGTGGCATTATCAACATTGGATTCTGACTTGGACTTTGCTTGTTTTTTAACAAGAGCTTCTGGGGCTGCTTTGGCCTTTGTTTCCATCTCATCGGTACCAAAAATTTTTACTTCTGCTTCAGAATCCCCAGTTATGATTTGTATCTTAGTGTTTTTGTCAAACACTGAAGATCTTTTATTTTTGAACCACCACGGCCAATTACAGCACCGATCATAGTAGTCTTCAAGCTAAAGCAGAGTGGTAGTCCGCGGGAGTCTACTGTGCTAGGCCCCAGATATTGCTACCTCTGCCCCGGCCTTGGTCCCGGCCCCGGTCCCGGCCCCGGCCTCGGCCTCTGCTACCGCCATCCCCTTCTTCCTCTAAACTCACTTTGTCTCTTGGATTAGTCTCCGACCTCGTCTTCTCTGGGGCCCCTGACACTGCCCAGTAGTAGCAATGTTGGCACGGCACTCTTGCCTACATATGGTTGTGAGGATGATACATCTGCGGCCTCTTTCCTTAGGCGCTAAACCAATTGACTGCAAGGCCAGTTGTTTGTACCTTTACCTAAGGAAAGAGTGACATAAGGAGGGGCTTTGAAGGCTTGACCAATCACAGCACTGAGCCTAGTGTGACTTAAGCAGGTATTTGTGACACGAAATTTGAAGAAATACTCACTCTCAGGGACTAACCCTGCCTACATTTGGATAAACTTGAGTGATTACTTCATTTAAAAACATTTTTAAAATTTATTTTTAACTGATACGTAAGAATCGTGCATATTTATGGGGTACTATATGATTGTTTTAAGAAAATGATTTTTATGTTTTAAATATGATAAAATGTTTAACTTCATATTTTAAAGTTGGTAAAATCTGAGATTTATGTAACATTTTGTATCCAGTATTTTTAGGCAACAAAATCATCAGTATGGTCAAATGTTAACTCATTTCACTTTTATATTAATAACAAATTTATTTATGCAGTAGTCCTGAATAGGCATAAAAACTTCTTGGAATATTTTGTTTTTAAAAGACAATTCTATTTAATAAACTATATCATAACCCCAAAAGTATGCTGGAAAAATATAAAAGGTTAGAGGGAAAAAGAACTTCAGTTTAGCCCCACTTTTTGGTATGTCCTGAGTCACCATTCTTTCCTGTTTCTAAGATTATGATTTTTATTGTAATTGGGTTAGTTTTAAGATGGCAATATATTAACAAATTATTATTGATATAGGCTTTTCAATTTTCCAAAATTATGGATTGTAAGTGAAATGAAGCAACATTTCCAGTTAACGAATGGATCTATGGGTTATGAAATATCTCTTAAATAACACTTGTCACAATTAAACCAACAAATGGTGGCAATGAGAAAACTATTGATAAAAAACAACCAAGGGATGTTCAATTCAATATATACAGGAATCCATACTTTGAGTAAAAGAATGAATACCTGAAGCAGTACAAATGGTAACCAGGTACCAAAAAAACAGACAATGAGGTTGGGCAAGAGTATTCTTTTAGAGTTTACAATGTGTAACTAGAGAGGGATGAAGAAGGAAAATATAAGATAGTGTCATTCATATAGGAAGTTATTTGAATAGCCTGTACCAAGGTAATAACTTATAACCAAGAGCTTATAAAAGCCATAAATAAAATTATCATCATGGAAAGTGACAGGCAGTAACTCTGAATACTGACAGAGACAGGACATTGGTAAGAATAAATATTCTGTGCCTTCAGGTTTTGGTGGATGGCTGGTTCTCCCAAAACATAAGCAAGGACTGAAATCCAAATCAAAATTACTGCAAAGAAATAAAATGACTTCTGACATTTAGATGAAAGTTTGGTGAGTTCAGAGAAATTCAGGCAATAACCTATAAAAGATATTAGGAAGACTGGATAATGCAAAAAGCCATAAGTAAAGGAAATAATTTGAGCAAAGAGGCAGATATGGTATCTAGTAAACCTAATACCTAAAAGTACAAAATCCCTGAAATAGGATATAATTGAAATATTTACCAAAAATAAAAAATCAACAAATGCTAATGAAACACAAAAACATTCCATAAAATTTTGATAGCTGTTTTTTCTTCTTATTCCTAGTGTGAGAATATTTAACAATATTTTCCCAAGTACGATCAAGAACAACAGACAAGTAGCATCTAGATACTGATTTGTTTGATGTAACTGGTACTGTAAAGAGCAGTTGTCTGAAGAAAAAGGTGACATATTTTTAGTTAAATTTCAAGAAGACCTGCTGAAAAATACGTGATAAAACACTGCTTCACTTTCTTTTCCATTCACATCCTGTAGTTTAACTTGACCTTATCTGAAAAAGTTCCATTGCAAGTTCATGGTACAAGGACACAAAAGCATAGCTACCAATCTGAAGACTGCCAAGTGGTGTTGCTTAGAGAAGGAGACCTGGATGGAGTGACCAGACGAGTCTCTCCAGAGTCCTCCTAACCAATGATCCTCCTATTTTATTTTGATTTTGCTGCCTTCAATTATGTCACTGTTGGTTCCTTGCATTCATTTTGCTATGCCAGAATGCTATGTAAGCTGTCCTTTGCAGATGTGGCTTATCTCTGGAAGCTGAGTTGCTAGCGCTCCTTGCTGCGCTCCGGGCTGCACCTTCCTCCAGAGTCCCCCAGCTCAACCACCAGGCCAGGCTCCACCCAGCCCACAGCAAGATCACCACTACCATGTGATATTTTGATGCACACCCTATATAATGTTCAAATTGGCATCAATGTATCTCTCTTCAAACGAATTTTTTTTAATGATTGAAAACATTCAAAATATTTTCTTGTAGTTTTTGAAATATATAACGCATAATTTTCACCTGTAGTCACCCTAGTGATTACTAGAACACCAGAATTTCTTACTCTTTTCTTTAAATTAGTACTTTCTGGTCAATCTCTGTACAACCCTCCCTCCCCACTACTCCTTGCAGCCTCTGGTAATTGATATCCTCCTCTCAACCTCTAAACCATTTTTAGATTCCACATGAGTGAAATCATGTAATATTCGTCTTTTCTGTACTTTATTTCAGTTAACTGTCTTATTTCCATTTCTGTCCATGTTGTTGTGAATGACAGAATTTTATTCTTTGATGGTTGAAGTGTATTCCATTATGTATATGTACAACACTTTCTTTATGTGTTCATCAGTTGATGGATGCTTTGTTCCTTAACTTTTGTTTCCTGAATGCTTTGCTTACCTTCCTCCAGGTGGTTGTGGCTCAGCTTGGACAGAACATTGAAGCAGATCTTGAACTTATACACACTGCTCTTTCTATAAGTCAATTATTTCCATAGGAGAAAAAATAATAGATTTTTTAAAAAGCGACTTGTTTGTATATTTATGAGTTTATTTTGGTAAGCTTCTTTTACAGTAGCAACATGATCTAGATAAATTTATCACTTCCCCGTCCTCTAGTATAACTTCAATTACACCATGAGCATTCTCTTGGGTGCACACTTAAGGACAGCATTTTGCCTCTGATTCGTTAGCTAAATTTCAGTACTTCTTCAGGGAGTTTCCAGATATTCACAGGAATGATCGTTAGAAGACAGAGTGGGACCTGTTACCTTGAAAGGTGTTTGTAATGGTTTTCCACTTTTCCCAGTGCCTTTCAATTTTTTCCATTTCTGAGGTTTCATAGATTCCAAGATCTTACTACGAGGAGGCTATGTAGAAGTCATTTATTAGGTGCCATATAGAAGGCAACCTGAAAGGAATCTGGAAAGGTGGACATCCAGCTTCTATTTAAACAGTTCCAGAGGCAGGGAGCTTAATTCATTTCAGCAATGTCCATTCCATTATTCTGTTATGAGGCAGTTAAATGGTTACAAAAGTGGTTGCCTTTTTTTCCCTTAGGTCCTTATTCTGACTTCTGAAGGTATAAAAACTAGATTCCATTCTCTTATATCTGTGTGTATTTAAGGGCCACTGTCAAACTAAAGGGTTTCCATTTTTCAGGGTAATGTTCCCAGTTTTTTTTCAAGATTTCTTGCTATGACCTATTTTCTAAGATGCACATAATCTCCTTTCTCCTTTGGAAATGGACCTTGTTATTACCATTAAGGCCTCTTCCCTGAGCACGACAGTTATACTAATTCAACCAAAGAATTCCTAAGACACAAAGATGCTTGCAATAATATGATGGACATTTATATTCACTCTTTTCCACCCTACACTTACTTGATTGATTTTGTTTTCTTTCTTTGTTTAACTAAAAGTACACTATAAATTTATTTACATGTATCCCATTAATTTTGGTCATTTGATGTAGCCTATTAAGTGTAATCTAATGGTAATTCTCTCAGCCCTCATATTGTCTAGTTTCAAGCCTTCTGATAACTTAATATTCATGGCATTTTCTCTCTTCAGCCAAAGTTGTTGATTAAAAATTGAACATATTTCATTCTAGATGTCTGTGACATATTGGGAGAAATCCTCTCTATGTCAGCACTTTTCTTGAATGATACTTTTTTTTAAGAAAATAAAAGAGGTTGCTGGCCAAATAATGTTTGGGAAATATAGCATCCTATATCCTCTCTGTTAGATGCTCATTAGGTATCCCAGAAACTCAGATAATTAGAAGCAATGAAAAAATCATTTGTTTAACCTAAAGTTTCCCAGAGGAATTTTCCAATGGAACTTTTCATAAATATTTTAAGTAGACCTTTTATTTGGAATAATTTTAGATTTACAGTTACACAGATAGTGCAGGGAGAGTTCCTATATACCCTTCAACCAGTTTCAGTCTCCCCTCATCTTATCATTTCACATTACCATGATAGATTTGTCAAATACAGGAATTCAATATCAGTGTGTTGCTGTTAACTAAACTCCAGACTTTATATCACCTGTTTTCCATTAATGCATTGTTTTTCTGCTTCAGAATCTAGTCCAGGACTCACACTGCATTTAGTTGTCAAGCATGGTTTGTGAGAGTTTCTCAATTTTTCTTGGTTTTCATTACTTTGCCAATTTTGAGGAATAATTATCAGTCATTTTGTAGAATGTCCTTCAAATTGGGTATGCCTGATTTAATTTCTCATGATTAGGCTAGGATTATAGAATTTTGGAAAAAAATCACAGAGGTCATATAACCTTCTCATCCTATCCTATTAGGGAAATGGTTACCTAATATCAACATTATTCATCATTATTAACTTCTATCACTTGGTTAAATGTTGTTATCCAGATTTTCTCCACTATAAAATTATTATTTCTTCCATTCAATGTTTTTATTTTTTGGAAGTGAATTACTAAATCCAAAAAACTCTTATGGGACCACTTCCTACCTAAATACAATTATTTACATTTTATACAGCTAATACTATTCTTTATAATACAGTTTGGGAAATCCTGCTCTGGATAAACATAGATTATTTAACCAATCTTTTTCATTTTGTTGCTCAATCAAATGTATTCTGACCAAATCACATTGCAATTCATCCACAATTTTCAGTGAATGATACTAGGAGTTTTGATGAATTTCCACTATCTTCTAGTTCATTAGAGGTTAAGAAAAGGAAATTTGTTCAGTCAAATGTGGCTTTTACTTAGTGAATGATATATTATATTTCTCTATCTATATGCCTTCATCTTTACTTTACATAATACATAATATTACAGAATTCTGGAGGCATTAAACGACTCAGATGTCATCTTGGTCTTAATTGGAGACACAGTGCAATTTGTTTTTAAAATCTTTCTAGACTTGACCAAGGATATTCAGAAAATCACTGAGAGTGTAAATACAAAACTATTTCTTGGACAAGGGCTCTTACTCTTCTACTGTGAAGTGATTTGCCTCTCCTCATGTTCTTTTATGTGGGCAATATGGAAGAATAGAAGAAGACATGAAAGTGAAATGAAGGAAGGTCATATTTTGGGGAGGAGGTAGTTGTTCAACTTGAGTACCGAACAGAATACTTTAAGATGGAACTTATTGCGGTGAATTACTGAGACAGGCAAGAACTAATGGAAGCCTTTTCTAAATATTACAGTACTCAGAGGGATTGTCCTTTCAGGGTCATTTGTCACCATCTGTAATTAGCCTTATAATTCCAGAAAGTGGTTATCATCTAAATTAAGGGTCACCAGTGTGACATTCTTTGCTCCAAATATCTCTACATCCTTTGTGTCTGAAATATTGCCACTAGATATATACCTCTGGTTTATGGCTTGGTATCTTATTGGCATACTCCTGAAAAAATAAGATACAAAAATGTGAAATTGTGAAACAAGTGGCTAAGAAATTCTTATAGGACACAGGGAGGCAAAAAAGAGAGGGATTCAGTTTTTTGAAAAAATGGGTAAAGGTTGCCCCAAGTTAAGAAGAAAGGAATAAAAATAAAGAAAAGAGCATGGCTAACAGTCTTCACTATTTTTCCTAGGGTGATACCTGAGACTGAAATCTTACAGGCAGTGAATTGGGTTAATTTTCAATTTCTTTATTTCACACGAAACTCTTCTGTAGATTATTGTTGCTAGACTAAAATACTCTTATAGATGGGGACTTCCTTAGAAATCATATTGATAGTATTTTATTTAATAAAGCTTCTTTCATGATTTAAGGCAAACTTTACTTATGAAATGCCAGTTATTAATATTATAATAATTATAGTTGATTTTACAAATGTATAGCACTTTGCATTTTGTGAATACTCTCCATAGAAATAGTCTGCTTGGGAATATATATATTCATATATATATAGGTGTATATATATATATATATATATATAGTCATTATTCTTTTCAAACACATTGTGCAATATTGTGGCAAAAGCCACCTTCAAAATGGCACATATTGCTGTGGTTATTCTGTGTACAGTACCATAATACATCCATAGAGTCTGAAGTGTGGAGTAGCAGTAAAACATTGGAGCCAAAGTAACCAAGTTCAGATCTCACTTCCAACACTTATTCACTCTGAATCCTGGAGCAAGTTACAACCTTCTTATGCATGGTTTTACTATCTGTAGAATGACAGGCTAATAATACCTATTTCATGCTTGCAAATACAAAAAGTTATACTATTTCATGGTAGGAATATTCCAAGTATCAAACACCCACGTTACAGAAACAGTAGTTGTAAAGAGACAATTATGCAGTAAAAATGCCTGTCCAATAATTTCCCTGAATATTTTCTCTGGTCCACATTGAAATAAAAAAAAATCAGAATAGTGAAATAAATTATTTGCAGCAGGTTGTGGTGGCATATGCCTGCAATCTCAGCCCTTCAGAGGCCGAGGCAGGAGGATTGCCACAAATTCAAGGCCAGCCTGAATTACAAAGCCATTCCTTGTCTCAAAAAACAAAACAAAACAAAAATTTTTTTTTCAAAAAAATCTACATTTATTCAATTTTAACATTTTTATTTTAATATTGTACCCTTCTGTCTTTTGTAAAAATACCCTTTTTAAATGAATCAAGGATCACAAAAGATTTTTCAAATTGTTTCCTAGACCAAGAGAAAATATGAAACTAATGCTCATAGCCAGATTAAGCTTTAAAATGTTACTGGAATGTGAAACCCATGTACTTATAAGCACTGTTCTAGAATATTAGTATGGTCTGAATGGTTGTGTCTCCCCAAAATTCATATTTTAAAATCTCAATCCCCAGTGTGATGTTGTTAGTGTATGAGAAGGTGATTAGTTCATGATGGAGGAACACTCATAAATGAGGTCATTTTGCTCACATTAAAGGGGCCCAAAAGAAATCTCTCACTCCTTCTGCTATGTGAGATTACAGTGTAAAGACTATGAACAAGAAAGTAGGTCCTCACTAGACACTGAGCCAGCTGGCATCTTGATCTTGGACTCCCCAGCCTCCAGGGTTACAAGAAGGAAATTTCCATTTTTTATAAGTCATCCCAGTCTATGGTATTCTGTTACAGCAGCCCGAGACTAAGACAATTGCAAACAAACAGAAGTCGAAATTCTATTAGATGTCAATCTTGGTTGCCGACAGCAAGGGCTAGAAGGAAACCTAAGAGACTGCAGTTGACACAAAGTCCCATAAAGGGAGCAAGCTCTGATTTGTCACTCCAGAGGTATGGAATTGAAGACAGAAGGATGTGAAAGTTTTGGGGAAGGAATCAATATGGCCTTGGGGAAGAGATCAGTGTAGTCTGGAGGACTAGGACTGAAGATTCAGGTTAAGGAGAACAGAAACTGGAAAAAGGAACTTTCAGCAATGTTAAAGACAAAGAAGTTTCAAATTAATGTGGTAAAAAAGTAGCAAACTTGGAAGAAGTAATGTGACATTGATTAGGGAAGTATATCCATGTGGAGAAAGGAGAATGCAAGGAAATGGGATAAAATGGGGGCTTTGTGAGGGGCTTGAACAGAGTGTTGTAGGGGGAATGCAGAAAAAAGAAACAGAATGAGAGTGGGTCCCAGAAGCAAGTGACATTGTGAGTCCTACTCTATGCCAAATATGTAATACGTATTACCTCATCTAATCAGTACAGCACCGCAGTATTTTCCTCCTCTTTCATGTGAAATTTTACATAATATATCAAGTTCAGGAAAATTTATGGTAAAGAATGCAGCTAAATTTAAACATGGGTCTGATTAACTTTAAGGCCCTTTTCTATCACACTTCAGGTTTTAGGGGAAAATATGTTTGATTTAGTGCCTGATTAGAAAAAATGGAATGAAAAGAATGCTTAATCAAAGGTGGCTCAATCTCTGGGCTGGAGATTCATTGAAGCAGAGAATCTTGAAGCCATTTAACAGGATGGTTAAGGGAGAAGTCATTTACAGGGCAAGAAAAGGAGTTTGGCTTCAACTGTGTCCATGTTGTGGTATTTTGGGGACATATATGTAGAAATGCTAAATGAGGCTGTGTTTGGATCGATAGTTCAGATGAGAAAAGAAACAAAGGGTAAACAAAGACAGATTTGAGAACATCTTAAAGTACCAAATAATTTATATGATTAGATAACAAGAAGAGGACAGGATGACAGGTGAAGAAACAAAAAAGATGGAAGAAAATCAGAAGAGCACAGAGGGTCTAGTAGGAAATGAGGCTAGAGAACTTGTGGAGGAGAATTGGTAAACAATGTAAAACAAAAGGACAGGATGTGAGTATTGAATTTGGGATAAGATATAAGTACTGAATTTAGGATAAGAAAATCATCAATGACCTTCAAAAAGTCCCTTTTTATGGTGTAATGAATATATGCATATTTCAAGGAAAGTAATTGGGATGAGAGACAATTAGACCTTTGAAGAAATTTGCAGTGATGGTGAGAGAAATTTATATTTTACACCTAAAACTCAAAAACACTGTCTTAATTTTTACCCAAGACTTCTAAGAAACCAGGATTTCATGGGAAGATGATTGGAATTGTTCCCTAAGTATCCAATGGCTTTCAGGAAAGTTACTTATCATGAAATTGGAGGAAAATGAACTTTAATAGTCTTTCAAAATATGTGGGAGGATGTAGAATGAAGAGAGAATTACAAGGATACAGGAACCATTCATTAGCAGTTTCAGAAAAGGAAAGTCTGTCTAAAAGGAGGGAGGGACTGCTGAGAGTTCTTTCAAGGAGATTACAGTGCTATTTTTAGCTATGCATTAAACATTTTTCTATCAAATTGGGTTTATTCTCTACAGAGTAGGGGTATGCATTATTTAGGTATATGAAGAAGTGAGGCTATTTGAAGTAATTAATTCTCCTTTCAGAATAAAAAGTAAAAAAAAAATAGTGTAAGCTGATTAGCACCTCCAATAAGCTCCTTTGGGAGAAATTCTTGCTTACCAACTACTTTCCATGAAAAATTTAACATATTGGCATTTAAAAAAATAATAATAACTTTTGATTATCCCTTGACTGTACTTCGAGGGATTTGGTATGCTTTCCAGGACTATTTTATTTCTGGTAACTGTGTTGTAGGTAAATAAAAAGATCAACAGTATCATTGTTACATTGTATAAAGAAGCCAGACAAACATCCTTAGAATCATGGGAGTTTAGACTGTAAAGGATTGACTTGGATAGCATCTTTTCTTTCCCAGCTTTCTCATTTGCAAGGGATAAAGCTAAGATTTGTCCAACAGAAACACAGATATGTGTCCAATAGAAATATTATCTGAGGCACAGATGTAACTGTCAGTTTTCTAATAGCCCCATTTAAAAAAATCAGAAGGAATGACATGATTTTGGACAAGGCGGCATAGACACACATTTCTCCCTTCTACCTATTCTGCTTGCTAAATATTACTAAAACCTCTGATATGTATATATAGATATAGATATAAATATCTATCTTGAGAGAAGGACACAGACTAGCTAAGAATTTCAGAACTTCAGACTTCAGGAATGACATAGTGGTGAGTTACCTGCATTTTCTTTTTGTCTCTCATATATCCTGGACTGTGTGTTGGAAAAGCTTGCAGTACAGAAACATGCATAGGCATAACCAAAAATAATTGTATTGTCCCCCCAAAACTTTGTTTTTTATGCTAAAAGTCCATGAAATGAACATACTAACAAGAAAGAAAACATTTTGACATTAACTTCTCTACTCACAAATCAATGAAAACAACAACAACAACATAACACCCCTCCCCTATTCCCATTAGCAGAGGCCAAGTAGGGAACCTAGTGAGATTTCTATCTTTATCTATAGATAATGGTAATGAGATACCCCTTCTTTTTTTCCACTAGATACTGTTCAAGGAAACTAAAGAAAGAAACTAGATTTTTAGCACTCCCAGGGATAATGACACACCTATCTTCATACCACCACCTCTTTTATGTCAGTAAAAACCTCATGGGGAGTGTGGAGTTCCACACTTATCTGCAGTAAGGAGGTCTCTCTCTCTCTCTCTCTCTCCCCTCTCCACACCTGTCTGGCCATCTTGAGGTTTTACCCCATTTCTCTTACCAATGTGGTGTCATTGAGGGCCTGCTAAAATAGTTTAGAGCAAGACACAAAGCCTTATAAAGCCACCAAATGTCTGACATAGAATTGAAAATCAGTCAGCATACCAAGAACCAGAAAAATCTCACCTTGAATGAGCAAAACACCTTTAGATGAGATGCTAACAGTAAGAAGAAACAGACATTGAAATTATTTGAAAAGGATTTAAAAGCAGCTATCATACTTTTTCCAATAAACAATTATGAACATGCTTAAAACAAATGAGAATAAAGAAAGTCTTAACAATAAGTGGAAGATATAATGAAGAATCAAAATTTTAGAACTGAAAATTATGAAAAGGGATCAATAAAAGAATGGAGATGAGAGAGTAGTGAAGAAATTAAGGTGAAGTTAAAACATTAGAAATTATCACCCCATTTTAACAACAGAAAATCAACAGATGAGAACTAACAGAGCTCCAAGAAATTGTGAACAGTGATAAAGGTGTAATATTCATATCATTGGCCTTTCAGAAGAGGAGAAATAATGAGTGTGAGCAAACATTCAAAGGAATAATGACTGAAAATTTCCCAATTTCATGAAAATTATAAAGTTTTTATATTTAATATCCTGAACAAATCTCAAACACAATAAAACCATTCTAATACACATCATGATGAAGCTTCTGTAATCTAAAGACAATGAAAAACCACTGCAAACAGTTACAGAGAAATGACATATTGCCTAAGCCGAAACAGCAGTTCAAATGAAAACGTATTTCTCATCAGAAAACAGTGGAGGCTACAAGGAAGTGGCTCACTATTTTTCAAGGGCTGAAAGGAAAAAACTATCAACCCAGAAATGCATATCCAGAGAAAACACCTTCAGGAATGTTAAAGGGATTAAGATATTCTCAGAAAAGGGGAAACTGAGAATTTGTCCAAGTAGATCTATCCTAAAACAATGGATAAATAGCATTCCCTAAATCTAAAAGAGATAAATAAAAGAAGGACCATTGTAACATTAGAAAAGAAAAAAGAAAACGGTAAGAAAATATAAACACAATATTCTCCTTGAGTTTTCTACCTTTGTTTGAAAATAGATGCAAAAATTATGAAAAATCTCTGATGTGGCTTTTTAAAAATTAATTCTATTGGTACATTTTAGGTATACAATATAATGACATTCATCATTGCAAATTTGCACCTTTACATAATCTCTCTTGGTTCTTATTTTTTCCCCATTCCCTTGCCCTCCCTTCAATCACTCCATCCCTCCCTATTTACAAAGATTTTTTTTTCATTTTCTCATATTAATTCCATTCCCTTCTTTCCTTTCCCTCACCCCTCCCACTTCCCTTTCCCCTTTGCCCCTTTTCTTCCTATTTCACATCATCTATTATACCCTTTAGTCCTTATTTACACTTTCACTTTCTCAAACTAGAGAAACTATTTGGTATTTACACATCTGTGTCCTATTTATTTCACTTAAGAGTATTGCCTCAATGTGCATCCATTTAGCTGTAAATGTCTCTAATTTCTCATTTTTTATGGCTGAGTAGTACTCCATTTTATAAAAAAACCACATTTTCTTTATCCAGTCTCCAGTTGATGGGCAATTGGGCTGCTTCCAAGTTTTAGCTATTATAAATTGTGCTGCTAGGAACATGGGTGCACATATATCACTGTGGTATGATACTTTTAATTCTTTGGGAAAGATACCCAGCAGGGGAATAGCTGGGTCAAATGGGACTTCCAGTCCTAGTTCTTTGAGGCATCTCCTCAGTTGCCCGTGAACTAGCACAAACAATCAACAAGTGGTATCTCTTCTTATTAAAAAGCTTCTGCACAGCAAGAGAAATGACCAACAGTGTGATGAGACAACCCACAATGTGGGAAAAATTTTTCATCTACTGTTCCTCAGACAAAGGTCTACTATCTAGAATCTATAAAGAACTTAAAACAAAAAGACCCCCCAAATTTAAAGACCCAATCCAAAAATGGGCATCTGAAATGAACAGACATTTCTCAGACAAAGAAATAGAAATAGCCAATAAACCTAGGACAAAATGTTCAACATCACTGCTCATTCGAGAGATGCAATTGAAAACAGCACTGAGATTCCACCTCACCTCAGAAAGAATGGCTGCTATCATGAAATCAATCAATAACACTGGTCCACTGCTGGTGAGAGTGTAGACTGGTGCAACCACTGTGGAAATCAGTATGGAGATACCTCTGATATGGTTTTAAATGTAGGTATTTGAAATATTTAAGACAATCATAAATTGGAAAAGCTAAGGGAAATAAATGGAGGCTTCTATACTTCATCAAGTCATAAAATGGTAGACTAGTAGACTGATAATTTGTGTATATGTAATGCAATACTAAAATGCCATACAATGCATTCAAAAAGCAGCATTGTAGATAAATCAAAAGAAAATTTTGAGGCTGGGGATTTAGCTCACTGGTTCTGCCACCTGCCTCACAAGCACAAGGTCTCCAAGTTCCATCTCGGGTACCAAAAAAAAAAAGAAAAGAAATTTCTGAAAAATTGCAAGTAACCCATAGGAAGGTAAGAAAAGAAGGTTGAGACACACACACACACACACACACACACACACACACAAAGAACAAAAAGAAAAGGAAAATAAAACACCAGACTTAAGCAGTAAATTACTAATAAGTACAACGAACACCATAATTAAAATGTCCACCATTTAAATTTACCAAATGTACCAGCTAAAATGGAAATTTGACAGAGAAGATAAGTAATCATCATCCAACTACATTCTATCTACAAGAAACTTTGTTAATATATAATGGTTTGTGTAGGCTGAAAGTAAAAGAATGGAAAATATACACCATGAAATCTTCAAACAAAAGAAAGCAGAAACAAATGCATTAATATTTATTCTATATTAGTATTTGTCTGTGGATTTCAGAGATAAACAATTAGCAGAACCAAAGAGCTATGCAATATAATGATAAAGTTCAGTTTACCATAAAGACAGAAATATAAAACAGGAAATATCCAAGCATTTGGAGATTAAAGGACTTCCAAATAATCCATGGTTCCAAAAGGAAATTCACTGGCTTTTTGTTGATACTTGGGATTGAACCCAAGGCTTTGCATATGCTAGACAGGTAATTTACAAGTGAACTATCCCTATATTTTTTGAGACAGGTTTTCACTTAGTTGCCCAGGCTGGCCCTGAACTTTCAATCCTTCTGCAATCAGCTTCACAAATAGCTGGGATTACAGGTATGCATCACCATCCCTAGCTGAAAGGTATATTTTTTTAAAAAGACATAGAATGAAATGACAATGATAATAGAAAATAGAACATATTAAAATTTGTGGGTTCTATATCTGTATATATCAATAGGTGATAGATAGATAGATAGGTAGATACTAAGTGGTTACTTTAAAATGAGGAAAGAATTAAAATAAACAATTTAATTTACTGTCTCAAGGAACTATAAAAAAGAATAGCAAAATAAACTCAAAGAAGACTAGACAAAGATAAAACTGTCCCTGCTTGCAGATGGTATCTATATACAAAATCTTGAGGAGTTTACAAAAATGTTTCCACCAATTAATAAGTTCAGCAAGTTTGAAGTTGAGATCAACATGCAAAAATGAGTTTTATTTCTATAGACTAGCAATGAACTTGTTGGAACCTTAATTAACACAATGTATAAAAGATCAAAAATAATTATATATTACAACTTAAATGGACCATTTACCATTGAGGGTTTTTTTTTTTTTTTTTTTTTTTGGTACCGAGGATCAAACTCAGGACCCTTGCGCTTACGAGGCAGGCGAGGGACCACTGAGCTAAATCTCCAGC
>NW_004624829.1:8093089-8108492 GCF_000247695.1 Heterocephalus glaber | reverse complement strand
AGGTATAAATCTTAACAAACTGTGTAGAAAACTTATATACTGAAGAATTTTAAATGCTGCTGGAAGAAATATAAAATCTAAATTAATAGATTGATCATGTTCAAGGAATGGAAGAGTCAATATAAGAAATATTTCATTTCTCCTCCTTTTTAATACAATTCCTATAAAAATCCTAGCAAGATTATTTGTGGATATATGTAAGCATATCCTAAAATTTATATGAAAAGATAAAGAAAGTAGAATAAATAAAATAAATTTATAGGAATTTGTGGATACAAGTAAGAAAAATAGTCTACTGAACTGAAAAGACATTATATATTGCTAGTAATCAAGACTGTCTGGACTTAGAGAATGACTAGCTGTTATAAGTCAATGGAACAGAGTATAGAATCCAGAAATAGACCTATGCGACTATGCTGCAGCTGGCAAAAATGCAGAGGCAATTCAGCAAATGTTGGTGAACCAATTGAGCATTCACCAGACAAAAATTAAAATTTGACCTAAAATTCTTACCTTAAAAAAATTTAATTCTAAATGAGTCATGGAGATAAATGTGAACTTAAAACTAATATCACTTTTAGAAGTAAAATATCTTTGGGATGTAGGAATTTACAAAAGAAAGATTTTGATGCATTGAGCTTCATTTAAACTAAAAACTTGCTCTGTGAAAGACTGCTAAGAATGTGGAAAGACAAACTACAGATTGAGAGAAAATATTTGTAAAGCACATATTTGACAAAAGATTTATATCTAGAATGCAAAAAGAAAGCTCAAAGCACAATCATAAATAATACCACAGGGCGGCACACATCTGCAGTCCCAGTACTCAGAGAAACTGAGGCAGGGAGATTGCAAGTTTGAGCCCAGCCTGGGCAACTTAGAAAATTCTGTCTCAAAACACAACCATTAAAAGGTGTGGGAATGTAGCTCAGTGTGAAGGCCCTGGATTCAATCCCCAATACGGAGAATAAAAATAAACAACAGCGACAACAACAAAAAACTCAATCCAGTTAGGAAAACAAGTGTCGTGAATATCTTACAAAAGTGGATATATGAATAGCAAATAAACACATGAAGATATATTGATCATCATCAGCTACCAGAGAAATACAAGCAAATTAAAACCTCAAAAATACTAAACTCATATTTAACATATGAGCAAGCAGTCACACTTCTTGGTAGAGATTGAAACTAAGGTTCACACAAATTCAATAGATTTAATAAATTCAATAGATTTCTGGCAGTTTTATGTTTAGCAACAAAAACTGGACACAGCTCACATCCTCTTCAAAGGGTAAAGTGTGGTAATCCTCTCCATGAATACTAGCAAGCAATAAAAAGGAACAAAAGTACTGATGTCTGCAATAACTGGGATGAATCTTAAAGACATTGTGGTGAGAGAAAAATCTCAAAAAGATGTATGATATTTGATTGCTTTTATATAACATTCCTTAAATAACAATTATAGAGGACAGATCAGTGGTTAGGGTTAGTGGTTACTGGAGTTTGGAAATGGGGGTGTGAGATAAAGTTGGGTTTAGCTATGAAGGAATAGCATAAGAGAAATCTTTGAGGTGATGGGATGATTTTATCTCTTGATTGTGGTGATGATTATATGAAATTGCTGAAGAAAAAGGCTACTCTATATCTCTGTATACACTATTTCCTACACCATGCCCAGACAATGTCTTTGATGCTATTCTTCAAATCAAGTGGTTTTAGAGAGCCAGATTTCTGTGATTCATGTAGAAAAATTATGCATACTACCATGTCAAATATCGAAGTTGAATAGAGTTGTATGACAGAAGTATCTATCTCAGAAGGTAAATTTTTACAGGGTCTTTTTGAATGCTTCTTTTCTGGAAATCATTGTATGCTACTTCTGACCTAGTGTGCTACTTTCAAGAAATAAGAATTAAAAAATAGTGTGAGCCTGGGATGTAGCTTAGTGGTGCCACGCCTGCCTGGTAAACACAAGGTCCTGACTTCGATCCCTGGTAACAGACAAAAATAAATAAATAAATAAATAAATAAATAAATAGTGGAAGACTTCCAGATGTCTCATTTGTTATGAGGGGCAAAACCTCTATGTCATACTGAAATTTAACAGACTATTAGCAGAATGAAGTAGCAAATGCATTTAGGAAGCCAACATCCTGAGCTAAAGCAAGATGAGTTATTTACTTTGTTAGGAGCAAACTAAAGAGATAGTGGCCTTCACTGCATTTTCATTCCATTCATTCAACAAATATCCATTTAGTCCAGCAATAGTCAGGATAGACAGGTTAGATTATGATGTGGTAAAATAAGTGTCTACATTGAAATGGTTTAACACACATGATGACTTTATTTTTTGCTCAGATCACATGTATACATAGTTTGACATGGTATGCCGATTATGGTCCCTCAGTGACTCAGTTTCACCTTTTTATATGCTTTTATGATCACTAAGATGAGAAAACAACTTGAAAAATAGCACATTGATTCTTAAAGTGTCCCCATTGACATGATATTTTTCATTTCTGCTCATATTCCATTACCTAAAATGGTCATACAGCCATTCCTAATCTGAAAAGAGCTAGGCAAATGCAAGCAAAACATCCGTCAGGAAGTACAAAGAGATTGGAATATTTTTGAAGAGCACTAATAATTTTTGTAAGCTCCTACTATGTGCCAAAGGTAAGTATCACAACAACCTAGTTTAGAATTTCAGCAGGCTGGTGAGAAAATGACTACATAGAAGAACACGTTATGTTCAAAATACTTCTAGAGTGAAAATAGGAAGGGAATGTCATGAGAATACTGATAGATATGGCAGATCTAACTTTGCCTAAGGAAAAAAAAGAAGGTAGAGCCAAGGACTGGACATTGGAGATGAGAGATTTATTCAGCAAAAGGAAAAGACAGTGAGTACGTATGTAAGGGATTGGAAATATGTAGGCATGGGAGCTATGGTTGGGGAATAAAGCAGACAGGGAGAGATCATCCTAGACACAGGAAACAATGTATAAAAAAATCATATATCCTTCAGAAAGTCAAGACTATCTGAGCTGTGTGGATAGACTCTTGGAGTAGAAGCATAAGGTTCATGGGGTGTGGGAAGGCAGGGAATAATGGTGAAAAGGAGGGTTGGGCCAGACCTGGAATGCAAAAGACCTAGAATGTCAGTGTGAAGTGTTTAGATATTTTCCTAAGGGCAAGAAGCAAACAATAACATTTTGGCTTTGATGAGTATTTACCAACACATCTGTGGCAGGCTCAGCCTGCCTGTGGCGCTGCAAAAGCACAAGGAGACTTAGGAATCCACTCCAAGCACAGGTTTTAAAGATTCATTGGATTTGTGGGATACCCCGATGATTCCATTCAGTATGTTTTATAAGATTTTCTGTTAAAATGGAGCTGAAAAGTAGGTAAAGAATCTCAGTAGATATTTCAACTAATGAGATTTCTAAATAGCTAATGAGCACATGAAAATACACACCAAATTTGTAGTCATTAAGATAAAGGAAATGAAACCCACATTAGGTACTTCTTCATATCAACTAGGATGGCTGTAATCAAATAGGCAATAAAAGTGTTGGCAAGGATGTGAAGAAGAAATTTGAACTCTCATGCATTGCTGATAGGAATGTGAAATAAGTGTAGTCACTTTGGAAAACATTTTGGCAGATTTTCAAAATGTTATAAAGTCAGCATATGATCCAACAGTGTCACTCCTAGGTATCACAGGAGAAGTAAAATCATGTACACACAAGAATTGTACATGGATATAATTGATACTATTATCCATAGCAACCAAAAAGTATAACAACCCAAATGAACATTATCTGATGTATAAACAAAATGTCTTCTATTCATGTAATGGAATATTATTCAGCAATAAAATGAAATTATGTATTGAAAGATGCTGTATAGCAGATGATCTTTGAAAATATTAAGTGAAAGAAGCCAGTAACAGAAGACCATATATTTTATCATTCAATTTACATGAAGGACATATTCATAATAGGCACATAAATTTAGAATGTAGAATAATGGTTTTCTTATGACTGGTGGTTGGAGGCAGGGGGTGGAGTGGGCTTAGAAATGAGATGAGAGAATTAATGAGTGGTGACTAGTGAAAAGTTTTCTCATGGGTGACTAAATGTTCTAAAATTAGACTGTGGTAATTCTTGGTGTGAAAAACATTGAATAGTACCCTTTAAAAAGGTGAATTGCATGGTCTGTGAAGTATATCTGAAATAATCACTAGAATAAATCTTTTGTGGAACTGTATGAACCTTAGGTTTATAAGCATTTGCTCTCTTTCTTACATGTTATTTAATTGCATAATCCAGTTTTCCTCTCTAAATTTAATAGTTTACAAATGAAAAACCAAGGTACAAATCATTTGTTATTTTTCTGAGGTTGTACAGCTGACTCCTTAGCGCCACAAATCAAACCAAAACAGATTTCCTGACTACACACAGAGCAATTAACAATAGGCTAGGGAAATGTGGCAAAGGCAAGAATGGGAAAACATTTCCAATAAACATATTCAGTTGTGATAATCTAGGATTTTAAAAAAGGTAAGCTAGTGTGACAGAAGTTTTTATTGCCTTCCTAGGAGGTTTTGGAACTGCTTGTGGTTGATAAAACCATTGAAACTGAGGATTTGGGGCAAGGGCTTATGCTCCATTCTTTGCAGTGTGCATTACTGCAGAGGGAGAGAGGAGGCGACTTAAGTCTAGCATGAAGCATTGTAGGGGAAGGGAGACACAAAGATTTTACAATGTTAACTGCCAAACTTTCTCTTTGAGAGGTTATTGATACTCCTAAATGATAAGAGTAGAGAATTTTTGGAAGAAAAGGCACCAGCCCTTAAGAGAAGATTTATTCAGCATCTTGTTTTTCTGCCACTCTTATTATAGCACTTGACAGGAAAATAGGTGCATTTGATGGCACATAGTCTTTCATCATAGCTGTTACTTCAGAAATATTATCACTTTCGATTTTGCAATTTTTGCCGAAATGTTGTTTCACATAGTTTTGTTCTCATTATGGAGTCTTTGTCTCAATTTGTTGAAAAATATTGCAACCCTAGTGAAGTATGACAGAAAATTAATTAATTTTTGTGGCTATTTAAAGATCATTCAGAAAGAGCATTATGTGATATTTTTTAGACTCTGACTTTGATCTGAGCATTCACTTTATAGAATGACACAGATTTCATCAGTGGCAGATATGATTTAAAACATGGACTTTTTATTAGTAGCATTATAGTAAGAAAACATAAGATAAAATTTACTTGTTGATTATAGGCATAATGTTGTACAGCAGACCTCTAAGAACACATTCATCTTACTTGATTGAAACTTCATGCCAACTGATTAGTAATTCCTCATTTCTCCCTTTCACTGGCCCCTGTAAACCACCATTTCACTTTTTGATTTGATAAATTTGACAAGGTTAGATACCTCATATAAATAACATCACAAAGTATGAATGTCCTGGGTTCAATCCCCAGTTTAAAGAAAACTATAGAAAGAGCCTTAGAAAATAAGCGTCTTCACATATCATTCAGTATTTGTCTTTCTGTGACTGGGTATTTCACTAGTCAAATGTCCTCAATGTTCATCCATGTTGTTGCTTGTTGCCAAATTTCCTTCTTCTTAAAGGCTAAATAGTATTTCATTTTATTATATGCCACATTTTCTTTATGTATTCATTCACCTATTAATGGAGATTTAGGTTGTGTTTACATGTTAACTATTGTGGATAAGGCTGCAATTAACACAGGAGTGTTAGTATCTCTTTCAAATTCAGATTTCAATTATTTTGGATAAATACACAGTAGTGGGAAGGTGAATCATATAGTAGTTCTATTTAGTTTTCTTGATGCCCCCCCCCAATACTGTTTTCCATACTAGCAGTACCACTCTGCATTCCTTCCAACAGGATGCGAGGGTTCCAGTGTTCTCCACATTCTTGTTGACATTTATCTTTTCCTTATAATAATCATCCTGGCAGGTGTGAAGTGGTATTTCTTGTGGTTTGGACTTGCCTTTGCGTTAGTTTTTGTTGAACATCTTTTTAATGTACCTGTGGGCTCTTGGTCTATCTTCTCTGAAGAAATCCCAAATGTCTATTCAAGTTCTGAGCCCATTTTAAAAATTAAATTGTTAGGTTTTATTTTTTTAGTGTTGAATTGTAGGTGTTCCTTGTATATTTTAGTGATTGACTCCCATCAGATATATGGTTGCCAAATACTTTCTCACATTCCATAGTTTGCCTTTTCATTCTATTTCTTTCATTTGCTACACAGAGGAAGCTCCTTCATTTGCTATATCTTTATTTTTATTTTTGTTGCCTGTCATTTTCTCCCCTTGTCTTCTAGGAGATTTATAGTTCTGGGTCTCATGTTAAGTCTCTAAGTTATTTTGAGTTGATTTTTTGTCGATGGCATAATATAAGCATGAAATTTCATTGTTTTGATTACAGATATCCAATTTTATCAGAACCAGTTTTGAAGAGACTATACCTTTGCCAATGTGTTCTTGGCATCGTTGTGGCAGATCAATTGATCTTATATGTATTGACGTATTTATTAGGACACAAAATCAACATACAAAAATCAGTCACATTTATATATACTAATAAAGAAATATCTAAAAAGGGAATTAGGAAAATAATGTCATTTTACCAAAAAGAACAAAATATCTGGGAATAAACTTTATGAGATAAAAGACAAAATATTGATGAAAGAAGTTAAACAAGACACAAACAAATAGAAAATCATACTGTGTTCATGGATTGCAAGACTTAATATTGTTAAAATGGCCATACTTACTCCTCAAAGAAATATACAGATTCATTTAAATTCTTATTAAAATCTAAATGTTATTTTTACATAAATACAATTCTAAGATTTATATAGAACCACAAGAACAAGCACCTAGAGTGACCTTGAATAAATTATTGGATTGCTCTCTGTTTTTATTTCCTCTTTTGTAAAGTGATCTTAAAATGATATTTATCTCCTCATGTGGTTGGTAATATAACATGAGATGATTAACATCATATGCACACAATAAAATGTCAGTGTTAGCTATTCTTAATGCTGCCATCATTAAATTAGAGCTTCCAGGTCTTGTCACTGTTTTTGTTACTAAGGCCTTCATCTAGCTAGAAAGATGGAACATTTGCCTGTTAAATCAGGTCAACAAAGCACGCTAAGAGATAATGCTTTCTACTCATATGGTTTGTGAACCAACAGCATCGCCTGGGAACTTGTTAAAAATGAAGAATCTCAGCATCCATCCCAGAGATCCTGAATTAAAGCCTGCCTTTTAACAAGGTCGACAGATAATTTCCATGTACGTTAAAATTTGAGAAGACCTGTGTAATGGATTACCTTAGTATTTGCATTTTGTTTTTGTCAATTTTTACCTATAGCACCTTGCTAAAAGTTACTTAACTTCTCTAAGTCTATATTTCCATCTATAAAAATAGGGTGCGTAATGTGTTATGGTTGTTAAGAGGATATGAAATAACACATGTTAGAGTGCTTAACATAGGGCAGGCAGTGAGAACTTTTGACTGTGAGGAAATGATAATGACCAAGCAATTTTCATGGCTTCAAATGTGATCAGCTGTTGCCAGGGCATTTGTTTATAGTCATACTGTGATCCTAAAACTGATACCACAAAAGCTTTAGTCATTCCAATTTTTAAAAATTGAATATATTTCTAAAAGTGATTATAAACAGGGATTGCCAAACATTTTCTCTAAAATGGCAGACAGTGAATAAACCATGGTTTTGTGGGCCATCCACTTCATCATCAGATTCTAGGAAAAGAAACAGAAAATTTAAGGCAGATCTTAGAGTTCATTCCAAGCCCTTTCCTCCATATCTTTGGGAACCTTGAAGGGAAACAGAGATGATGACAGTATTGACTACCTCTTGGAGTTGAGGAGTTCAGGCTGAGAAGAGGACCTTCTGGGTTAGGTGACTATCACTTTCTGGCTGCCACCAAGGTTGTACTTGGGAATGCCTCTACTCCTGAGGCAATCTCTCCTCATTTGATGTTTACTCCTGCCAAGAGCCTTCCTGGCCACAGACCAAAAGTGTGCTAGACAGTGAGTCACAGTATATTCCCCCACAAAATTTTTAAACACATGAGTCATGCATAGGTGATTTTTTTATGGCTACACATTACAAATCCTATGATTCCAAATATGAGCCTTGTGCTCAAAGGGGAAATGAACATGAGAGTTTTATTGTTGTGAGCTGTGTGGTCTTAGTTGGCTGACTTTCCAAGCATCTGTATTTGAGTAGGGAAAAACAAGGGCATAAGTAGAGATCTGGGGCCCTAGAGACATTGACTCAGCTATAGAGTTAATGTTTTAGTCTTTAGTAAATTTATGTTAAAAAATTGTCATCCAGAGGATTTAGACATTGGGTGAAGTCTTTGCAGTAGGAATATCTGGGTTACAGTTGGGGTTTTTTTTCTTTTCTTTTTTGCCACAGGAGCCCATCTGGGTTAAGGCAGAGCCTGAACTGGTAGAAGCAACAGGATCCAGCTTTCCAGAAAAGAAAGTTGGTGAAGGATCATGGATCCTGAGCAAAAGAGGAGGGAATAGGCTTGCCTGTGGGAGTCAGGGGCTCTTAGTACAATTTTCAGGCATATTCTTATTAAAGACAGGATATAGGGTGGCTCTGTCTACTGTAATGCAATGGAGTATCAATTAGGGACTAGCTAGAATGAAGTTCAGTGTTTGTATATGTAGTTTGAGTTTTTGTACATCACTGCATGCTATTAGTTGCTGTACATACTTTAAATTTCATAACTTTGTCTACTCAGTGATTGCTGAGAATGTTGCATTTGGGCAGAAAAGGGGGAATTCACCTATGTGAATACTTAGTGGGGTTATGCAGCAATCTGATTGTTCAAAGGGTTTTTAAAAACTGTCGCATTGTGAAAGTTGGGATACTTGGCATTGTCAGTCATGGTCCAGTGAGGATGCTGATATCTCTTCAGTTATTTTAACAAGAAAATCAGTACCAAGATATAAAGAAATTTTAACAAAGTATAAAAAAAACACTAAGGAGAAACTATAAGAAGATGAATCCATCCCTGGTGCTAGGAAAAAAAAAAAAGGAGAGGTTGGAATTCTTAATAGTTATTCTTACAATTTAGATGCTTGGAGGAGCGTCTTCACGGAGTTAAAGTCCAGATATCTAAGGATGGCTGGTTCTGGTATTTATGAGGACGATGTAGTGAAGCTGGTTCTACAAGGATTAGAAAAACTGCAAACTGCATTCAGCTACCATTAAGGGATGGTACTGCCACCACAGTGGTGAAGAAGTACTGGGACAGAAATTCTCACAGAAAGCAGCCAGGAAGGAGCAAGCCCTTCCTCCTTCCTCTAGCCTTGCAGTCCCCTCTAGCAAAGCAGGAATATAGATTGCACATCACAAACCAGGCTATGGAAAGGTGGGTTAGGAGCTGAGGGAAAATGAATAAATAACCTGCAGCGCTTTTGTGTTTTTCTGGGACAAGCTTTGGGTGTGTTGGGCTTGTCTGCCCACTGGAGCTGAGCTCTTACCCAGAAAACCCTTCCCAGTTTCTCTGTCATCACACCTTCCCAGCACCTACTAGAGGAATCCACAGAGAATTGCACAGAGAGTGCTCAGATGGGATTGTGGATTGAGTGACTGACAAGATGAATCCAGACCTCTAGAGCTTGCTGATCCTGGAGATGGGAATGAATGCCACGAGACCATTTTTACCTTTATCTTTCTTCCATATAAATAAGATTTATGCTACTCTAGCCCACACACCTGGTATGAAGTGACTGCTTAACACACTTTAATGTATCCAGAAAAAAATGTGTGACAAGAAAATCAGACACGGTGACTTCTGAGAGTGGAATAACACACATGTTAGAATGCATTTCTGTCTTTCAGAAAGTTAGCGTAATCAGAGTGAGAATTCCATCTCCTACACTGTTGCTCAGAGAGAGGAATCATTCTAAAATAACAGATTATTGGCAGCTCATATTTGCAAGGAACACATTGGAAGAGAGAAAACCTTCTTATATTCTATACAGCACTGAGTTGAGTTGGAGCTAATTGAGAATGATAGGAGCTACAGAATGTCAGCCTACTGATGACTGGGAGCTGGGAGTTTTGGAGAGCTGGTTAATTGTCCCTGGTACAAAGCTCAGACCACTCTAAATTGCCATGTAAATAAGCAAAGGACATCAAAGATTAGTGAACCAAAGAGCCAGGCCCTAAGAGAGGCAAAGGACTAGGATAGCACTGGCTAAGGATTTTACCTTTCCTTTTGGAGGAACAATTAGAGTTGATGTCAAATATAGCATATGCACTATTATTAGAGTATATATGCTTGGTTATATCAATTATTTTATAAATCAGACATTGTTAATCAACAGCCCATTATTCTGGACCCCATGCCTTTGCTTGTAAAATAATCTAGTTTATATACTGAAAAGTGAGCCTACAAGTTGATAAATATAGCTTTTAAGTACAGAATTTCTGTGTGGAATAAATCTAGATCCACTCATTTCTCCTACTGCCTTATTATTACAGTTCTTCTGGATATGCCCTGATTTCCTCCATTCCAATTGGTTCCAAATCATAATTTTTCTGAGCACTCATTATTAATTTTCACTTCTTTACCTGACTAGTTGTTTTTATTGGGCAATCCTCTCTGATTGCACCCTTTGACTGGTGATGGGAGGTAAGGAGTTCATATCCATCCCAGTGGAGACTTGTCCCAACTAAGTGGCATCAGGCATTTCTTAAATCATCCCTTTGTGATCACAGTATAAGCTCAAGGAAGAGTAAGTTCCATGCTTTGTTCTGTCACTGGTGACAGTTGCAGTTAAGATGTTAATGTCCTTAATGACCAAGTCAAATGATAGGTCCTCCTTGCAGAACAGTATCTGAATTATGTATATTCAATATTGATCTACCACATACTATACTACATTTTGATCTAGTTGCAGACAAGTGTGGGGGAGGAAAAAGCCTCTAATTCCCTGGATTTCAGGGAATGTTTATTTATTGTGTTTTTGTAGTCTGCTGAAACTTGATGCCATTCTTTTCAGAACTTCTTGAGAATACTCTTACAGGAGTTGTAAAGAGCACGATCAATGTCAGAAGTGGAAAATGCAATCTCTAAGGGCCAGTGGTGTATAATTGCACCTTTGGTCTGCAATAGGAAGTGTCATTCCTAAAATGAAAAACATAAGGTTACAAACTATCAGTTAGTTTGCTGGACTGTTAGGATTGCCTGAAACAGTTGGGAATTACTGGTTTAGATCATGTCCATGGGAGAAAAATGGAAACTATAGAAGGATGTACAGATTAGAGAGAATAAATATTTTTCACTTGATGATATGGTACTGTGAAGAAAGTCTTTGGAACAGAAAGAGAAAGAATAAGATGTCCAGAAGGGTATAATTTCCTCTGCATATTTGCCTGCCTCTTGAAAATATTAGCTGATGGGTAGCAGTGGGGATAAAGGGCAAGTGGCTCTGTGAAGTGTTCCTAGTGAACAGAGAGCTCTTTTGTAAAACATTGTGAGAGGCTGCTTGAAGTTTCTAGGTCCAGACTTATAAGGATTATGAGGTGATGTGAATCCATGTTGGAAATAAAAGTGCATTATCATTCCAGGCA
This sequence comes from Heterocephalus glaber, assembly GCF_000247695.1. Next base: position 8,096,806 of record NW_004624829.1, on the reverse strand, counting down.
TAGGGGACTAATTTAGGTTTTCCTTTCCTTATGGAAGGACACAGGTAGAATTAAAAGGATTTTATCATTTTTATCCACACTCTAGAACAAGTTAAGTCTCATTTATTTGTTTTATGGAGGAACAGCATGCTTTGCACAGCAATTTCAAGGTGAATTGTTAATTTCCATGACTCACTGAAAAGCATTATTTATTTATGTTGATTTTATACTTACACTTGTGCTGGGAGAAAGTCATGCTCCTTGTCCAAGAGAAACTTTCCCCCTATAAAATTTCTGCATTTTGTAGTTGATGAAACATCTACAAAGCTGAGTACATTACCCAATTCTTTTGCATTTCTTGGGTCACATTTTTCTAACTGGATGAAGGAGTTGAGGGCCATATATATCTACTACTTTGACTTTAGGCACTAGAGCACATTTGGCTTGAAAGTGAGTATAAGTTGTTTGATGGGAAACATGTCTAGGTACTGAACCATACTGCCCAAAACTGTACTGATTTCATCTCAGTGCCTACTTTAGTCAATTATTTCTGAATTCCTGCAGGGTTGAATTGAGAAGGATTAATTAAAAGTCTGACTTATGATATCTGTCACCTGTTGTTGAGAAGAGGCATCGTGCTGGAACAATGCATTTGTTATCCCTTTCCTAAAGGAAAGCATCTAACGGAAGAGTTGGATAAAATCCAGGATACTGCAGGGTTATATCTGATTAACTTGATGAGCCTCCTTCCAATTGCTACACTTTGTTATCCTCTGGATACTATTTTGCATGATGGAACCATAAAATATTTTGAACATAGAAATAGATATGCTATTTATCGAATAATTCTACTTAGCATTGTAGTAGCCCAATAATTTTAGCCTTATTGCAAAAAGATAATAAGAAGTTAATGATTATTTTTGTGGTACTAAAGATTGGACCCAGGGCCTTTGCACTGAGCTACATCCCCACCTTATTATTTATTTATTCATTTATTTATTTATTTTTTAATTTTTTTGAGATAGGGTCTTGCTAAGTTGCTAAATTAACCAGGCTGGACTTGAATTCACCTGTGTCAGCCTCTGAGAGTGCTGGGAAAACAGGCATATACCACTAGACCTGGCTAATGACAAAAATATTTTAAAGGAACCAAGAAATGTGTTGCTTTAGGAATAAGTTTATAAATGACACTGAGAAATCAACCCACAAAATACCTCATGTGAGTTTGTTATTTTCAAATCTTTGTTTCAATTGATGCCCGCAATTCATTGGGAAGAAAGCTAAGAGCACGTTACATGATGAAATCTAAATGTTCTGGTCTGTATAACATAGATACAATGATGAAAATGAGGAGTATGACCCAAAAGGGACAGCAGAGCTTTTTCCTCCTAGCTTTGTCTCAGCAACCATCTCTCAGTAGATTTCCATTAATTGAAATACATATCCTGATAAAATCAGGCCACTATCCAACCTTGCCTTGACTTTTCTCAACAAGAGAAAATACTTTCTTTGCTGAAAGAAAGATATTAATGCTGTCTGTGTTCTCATTTCCAGCGTGTCTGTTGTGTGCAAAAAAAATCCAGCATAGGAAATAAGAGGATGCTGGAAAGCTTTTGTTTAAACTCCAGGGAAAACAAAATTTGGCACAATAAACCCTATTGTTCTTTTCTGCATTTATTTACCAAGAGGTACTCTGATCTTGAAGTACCGGTGAATGTTTATAAAATCAAAAGTTCTCTGGAAAGAAGACAGTAAAGATTTCCAGCTACAGTCTTTCTGCAAACAGGAAGCAGGCCCCAAAGAAGTGTTTTCCCTGACCTTGGGGACATTTTCCCTGTAAAGAGGATTAGATAGTAAGTATGGCAAAAAAGTATTAAGTCTGACTTATTGGAAGGGGACATACTAATAGTCTGTATGATTCTGAACTATAAATTATTGTTTCTTATTGATATATGTTTGCAGTGCATAATGATTATATTCTTTGTGAGGAGTTGGTATACATCCATATCTCCTCTCAATACTTTTTTCATCCCCTTCCCCTCACCTTTTCCCCTTTCCATCTCTTATCCCCTTTTCTTTTGCAAAAGAACTAAATTATTTTAAAGATAAAAGCATTTATAAAATAAGGAGTTTGATATTTTTGAGTACTGTAACTGTTCATGAGGAGGGATGTTTGGATCCTGGCTAATGAAAAGCTAATTTGGTTTTATAGTTGGCCTTGCATATTTGATGGTTCTGAATCTACAGATTCAGCCAACTGTGGACGAAAAGTATTTGAAAAGAAACTGCATGTGTACTGAACACATACAGACTTTTCCCCTTATTAGTCCCTAAACAATATATCAACTATTTACATTGAATTTACATTGTATTAGACATTATAAATAATCTAGAGACAATTTATATTATATAGGCTGATGTTGATCTTTGCAGGTTATATAAAATGCTACATTGTTTTATATAAGAAACTCACATAACCATGGATTTTGAAATCAATCCCTCATGGATAGCAAGAGATGATTGTACTTAGTAGCATTTCAACACATGTGACTACCATGACTGGGATGAAATAATTTGATGTTTTTGCTTGCCTGTGTCCTTTTATGTCAGGGAGTAAGGGTAAATGTGTAAGAATGTGTTCATCACATTATGGATTATTGGTAGACAAATAATCCATTTCCTCACTGCTCAGCTGGCATAATTCTGCAGTGTGTTCTCCACAGTCTTTCAGATTTCTCTCTAAGGACAGTGTTTCGGTTGAATACAGTGGCGCCTTGATTGATAATGCATTGTTAGATGATTTCCTTTCTTTGCCTCATTTCCTCATTCCATTACCAAGGTTGCTGGGATCACCTCCTGCAGGAACCATTTATACATGCATCTTTGTCACAGAGTCTGCTTATAGGGAAACCCAAACCAAGACATGGTTAGATAAAAATAAATAAATAAATAAATTGCATGAGACTGAGAGGGAGAGCAGAGAATAGAGTTTAGGATGGATGAAACATGAGGTTTTATTTTAGTACAAACACAATATGATTTATTAGTTGTGATGAACAAAATGACATTATTCACATGACAAATTGCAAAAATGGAAAATGAGTGACCAAATCAAATGAGATCTTTTTATTAATGTATGGTTGCAGTACATAAGGTTTACATTCTTTATGTGGAGTTGGAACATGTACATAACACATCTTAGTTCCTGTTTTCATCCACTGTCCCTCCCCTCCCTTCCTTTCTCTCCACCTCTTGATCCTCTTCTCATTTCAAAAAGATCTATCTCCCTACTTCCTATTACTTATCGTTTATTGTGCTCTTTATTTTAATTTGGGTTTCTCATAGAAGAGAATCCATGCAATATTTCAGCTTGTGTGTCTGATTTATCTCACTTAATATTATGTTCTCAAACTACATCCATTTTCCTACAAATAACTGAAGTTTATATTTCTTTATTGCTAAGTAGTCTTCCAATGTGTGTAAATACTACATTTTCTTTATCCATTTATCTGTTGGACATATAGGCTACTTCTATTATTTACCTATTATGAATCTTGCTCCTATAAACACGGGTATCGCTGTAATATGATGCCTTTAACTCTTTTTTTAAGAGTAGGAAAAATTTATTGAGAGGAAGATAGCTTCTGTCTAAGAGAGACAAAAGGGGCACTCGAAAGTGGGTTGCCCACCCACCCCACTTTTCAAAGATGTTTTAAACAGCAAAGCCATGTGGTGAGG
>NW_004624829.1:8068391-8086942 GCF_000247695.1 Heterocephalus glaber | reverse complement strand
GAATGGGGAAAAAATAAGAACCAAGATGCATCATGTAAAGGTACAATTCCCAATGAGAAATGTAAATGTGTTGTATACTTAAAATTTACCAATAAAAGAATTTAAGTAATAATAATAAAAAACCAAGAAATGCAGCCATTTTATGGCCTTTTCCCCTGTCTGATATTTTTCTGAAGATGTTTTGTCTTCTTTTCTCCAGAGTTAAGAAATGGCTCACTGCCCTCCCCCAGCCTCCTTGCCAGTTCATTTTAGCTTGCACTCTGGAGAACACTGTGAACCATTTTTAGTATTACATCTCCCTAAGCTTCTTGATAATAGCAACCCAACTCACTAAGAAGCTTTTCTTGCAGATAACTCCATGAATGAAGTAGAAGCAACAATGAGTGCAAAGATCCTGAATCAACAGTGTGTCTGGCTGGTTACAAGAGAAGGAAGTGATTTTTTTTGTCATTTTTGTTGTTGTTGTTGTTGTGCACCATAGCAGCTAACTGGAACCACTAGCAACAACAAGGTTAGGGATCACAGTGGTGGTGAAAGTAGTGAGAGAAACAGCATGACCCCTCCTACCCTGTTATCAGTGGGTATGAGAAAGGGACACTAATGCGTGAGATTTAAGCAGCTGTGGCCACAGGCAGGACAATGAGTGGCAAGTCAGTATTATCCCAGCTAGAGAGGAGATTGAAGCTGGACAGAGCAGCCTTGGGTTGACTCTGTGGTGGCAGCGGCAACTGCAGTGTGTCACTGACAACATGCTGCCCGCCCTGTGACAAGCAGCAGGAGAAGGGAGAGAGACATGCCAGTGGAAGTTGTATAAGGACAAGAAGGGGCCAACTGTACATGTGACTGGGAGCTGCCTCAGGCTGTCTCTGTCTGAGGGCTCCACAGCAACTGGGAAAGTGACATGGAGACAAACAGGGTAAGGAGACAAGGATGGGATACCAAGGGACATACAGAAACTTCCTGGCTGCAGACTGCCCCCAGCCCCACATCTGGAGGCCAAGACCAGCCCCATACCCACAACTAATCCTACTGCAGACTTGGCAGAGTTACCCAACTCAGTTTTGGGTTCTGTCTTGGACACTACCACAGAACTGTGCACACCAGAGGAATTTTATTGCTTTATTTTGTTTGTTGTTTCATTTTTCTTTTTCTGTCTGGGTTTTTTTGGGGGGGGACATTTGATTTTTGCTTTTATTGTTGTTTTTTGTTTTGGTTGTTGTTGTTCATCTTGTTTCTCTATTTCCTCAATGGTCATTCTTGAGTTTTTGATATTTTCACGCAAGTGAACATAGTCTCTCTAGTATTTCTGGTTTGCTTTGATATTCTTTTGCTTTCTCCTTCATTCTTTCTCTCCTATCCTCTTCTCCAGTTTCCCAAAGATTGTGTGATCATCCTTTTCCCTTTGACCTTCCTTCTACTATATTTCTGCTAATACATATCAGTTATAATCATCAATGTAAATGGTCTCAATTCACCAATCAAAAGAAACAGACTGGCAGAGTAGATCAAGAAATAATATGTCCAAATTTGCTGTATACAGGAAACACATTTAATTCAAAATATATTCATAGACTGAAAATCAAAAGATGGAAAACAATACATCATGGTACAGGAACCCGGAAAAAACCAGGGGTAGCTATTCTGTTTGCAGTCAAAGTGAACTTCAAGCCAAGACTGATCAAAACAAACAGGAAAACTCCAAGAAGATGAGATAATCATAAATATATATGCACCAAATACCAGCACAGCCAACTTTATAAAACAAATATTAAAAGACATAAAAATCAAATAAACACTAACACAATTGTAATAGGGGACCTCACTATCCCACTGTTACAAATAGACAGATAAACTAGACGAGAAAGACCAGAACTAAGCCAAACTTGTGTACAAATGGACTTAGTAGTAGTCTACAGTGTTCCAACCTGAAACATAAGAAAACACATTCTTCTCCACTACCCATGGAACGTTCTAAAAAAAAATAGACCACTTAATAGCTCATAGGACATGCTTAAGTAAATTCAAAAGAATTGAAATTATCCCATGCATATTATCAGACCATAATGCAATGAAACTGGAAAACAATGGCAGAAGAAACCACAAAAGATACATAAACAAATAGAAATTAAATAGCACCCTCCTACACAACCAATGGGTCACAGATGAAATTAAAGAAGAAATTAAACAGACTGTATAATTAAATGACAGTGCTGATACAACATACCAAAACTTATGGGATGCAATGAAAGCAATTCTACAAGGGAAATTCACAGCAGTGAACTCTCACATCAGGAAAACAGAGCAAGCGCAAATAAACAACCTAATGTTGAACCTCAAACTTGCAGAAAAAGAACAAGCCAGCCCAAAGTCATATGCAGGAGGAAATTATAAAGATCAGAGGAGAAATTAATGCAACTGAGGCTAAGACAACAATAAAAAGAATCAGTGAATCAGGACTGGTTCTTTGAAAGATTAAATAAAATTGTTAAACCCTTAGTTAAATTTATCAAAAAAGGAAAGACTCAAATCCATGCAATTAGGAATGAAAAGGGTAAAATCACAACAGATCCTGCAGAAATCCAGAAGATCATCAATACATACTTCAAGAACTTTTATTCTAATGAGATGGAAAACACAGAAGAAATGGACAGATTCCTAGACACATATGAATTACTAAATGTGATCAAGATAATATAAAAATTCTACATTTCCCAGTAGCAGTCAATGAAATTGAAAATGCAATTAAAAACTTACCCAGAAAACCCCAGGTCCTGGTGGATTCACTGCTGAATTCTACAAGAAATTTAGAGACTAGGTAATGCCATTACTCCTCAAACTCTTTAATGAAATTGAAAGGGAAGCAATACTCCCAAAGTCATTCCTAGAAGCAAGTATTACCCTGATACCAAAACCAGAGAAGAATCCAACCAAAAAACAAAACTATAGGCCAATCTCCCTATGAACATAGATGCAAAAATCCTCAACAAGATACTGGCAAATAGAATGCAGCAAATCATCGAAAAGATACTCTGTAACCCAGAACGATTCATCCCAAGGATGCAAGGATGGTTCAACATATACAAATAGATGCTTGTAATACACCATATTAACAGAGCCAAGGAAAAAAATCATGATCATCTCAATAGATGTAGAAAAAGCATTTCACAAAGTACAACACCCATTCATGATAACTACCCTACAAAATATTGAAATAGAAGGTCTTTGCCTCAATCTGATAAAAGCCATCTATAACAAACCAACAGCCAACATCATAGTAAATGGTCAAAAACTGAATCCTTTCACTCTAAACTCAGGAACAAGACAAGGATGTCCACTGTTACCACTCCTATTCAACATAGTTCTGGAAACATTAGCTAGAGCAATTAGACAAGAGAAAAAAAAAGAATAAAGATAGAAAAGGAAGAAGTTAAATTATCCTTATTTACAGATGACATGATATTCTACATAGAAGACCCCAAAACTCCACCAAAACCCAACTATATTTAATAACCAAATTCAGTTGCTTAGTTGGACACAAAGTCAACATTCAAAAATCAATGGCATACCTGTACACAGATAACAAACTTACTGAGAGAGAAATTAAAGAAACTATGAATTTCATAATACCATACAGAAAAATTAAATACTTAAGAATCAATCTAATAAAGGAAGTAAAATACCTTTATATTGAAAACTACTGTACTCTGAAAAAGGAAATCAAAGAGGATATTAGAAAATGAAAAGATATCCCTTGCTAATGGGTAGGAAGAACCAATATAGTAAAAATAGCCATACTGCTAAAATTGTTATACATATTTAATGCAATCCCAATCAAAATACTAATAGCAATGTGAAATAGGAAGAAAAAGGGCAAAGGGGAAGGGGAAGTGGGAGGGGTAGGGGAAAGGAAAGAAGGGAATGAAATTAATATCAGAAAATGAAAAAATGGAAACAAAGTCTTTGTAAATAGGGAGGGATGGAGGGGTTGAAGGGAGGGCAGGGGAAGGGGGAACAATAAGAACCAAGAGAGATTATGTAAAGGTGCAAATTTCCAATGATGAATGTTATTATATTGTATACCTAAAATGTACCAATAAAATTAATTTAAAAATACCAATAGCATACCTCACCAAACTAGAGAAGACAATCCTAAAATCCATTTGGAAAGAGAAGAGACCTAGAATAGCAAAAGCAATTCTGAGCAACAAAGGCAAGGCAGGGAGCATCACAATCCTTGACTTGAAATTATACTATAGAGCTACTGTGATAAAAGCAGCATAGTACTGACAAAACAAAACAGATCCGAGCATCAATGGAATGGATTAGAAGATCCAGGAACAACTCCAAACACACTCAGCCACCTCATCTTTGACAAAGGGGCCAAACACCTTCACTGGAAGAAGGACAGCCTCTTCAATAAATGGTACTGGACAAACTGGCTTTCCATATGCCAAAGACTAAAGCTAGAACCCATATCTCTCACCATGCACTAAACTAAAATTAAAATGGATCAAAGATCTAAATATTAAAACAGAAACACTAAATCTGCTGGAAAAAATAATAGGTAAAACTCTGGAAAACATAGGGATAGGCAAACAAAATCCTGATTGCTGGGGAAATATTACAAAGAATCAACAACTGGGATCTCACTTTATTAAAAAGCTTTTGCACATCAAAAGAAATCACCAACAGAGTGAAGAGCCAACCAAAAGAGTGTGAAAATAATTTTTCCAGCTCTTCCTCAGAAAAAAGACTAATATTTAGAATATATAAAGAACTGAAAAACACCCCCCCATTTAATAACCAAATCCAAATATGGGCATCTGAGCTGAACACACACTTCTCAGATGAAGAACTACAAATGGAAAATAAATATGTTCAACATCACTGTTCATTTTAGAGTTGCAAATTAAAACAATGCTGAGATTCCATCTCACTCCCAGAAAGAATGGCTGTCATCAAGAAAGCAACTGATAACAAATACTGGTGGGGGTGTGGGGAACAAGGAACCCTTTTCCACTGTTGGTGGGAGTGTAGACTGGTGCAACCACTGTGGAAATAAATGTGGAGATTCCTCAAAAAATTAGGGCTAGAGGTTCCATTTGATGCAGGTATCCCCCTTCTTAGTATTTTCCCAAAAGAATTAAAAGCATCATATGGCAGCGATATATGTGCACCCATGTTTATAATGGCACAGTTTGTAATAGCTAAATCTTGGAAACAGGCCAGATGCCCATCAACCAATGAGTAGATAAAGAAGATGTGGAGTACTACTCAGCCATAAAGAAGGATCAACTGGAGACATTTCTAGGTAAATGGATGCACATTGAGACCATACTCTTAAGTGAAATAAATCAGACACACACATGTAAATATCACATTGTTTCTCTGGTGTGAGAAACTGAAAGTGTAAATAAGGACCAAAATGTATGATAAATATTGTGAAATAGAAAGAAAATGTTTTAATGGAAAGAGACACTAGGGAGGGCAGGGGAAAGGAAGGAAGGGAAAAAGAAAAAATGAGAAAAGAAAGATGAAATGGAAACAAAGCTTTTGTAAATAAGGAGGAGAAGAAGGGAGAGAGGAGGGGAATTGGGAAAAAATAAGAATCAAGATAAATCATGTACAAGTGCAAATTCCCCATGATGAATGTGATCATTATATATATCTAAATTGTACCAATAAATTTAATTAATTTTAAAAAGGAGAAGGAAGTGCGATTAAAGTGATGTGAGGTTCAAGGTGAGGTAGCTGGAAACCAGTGCAAGTGTTGAGTCCACAGAGAGGCCTTCCCAACTCTTACGTGAAATAGCACTTGAAACTTTCGTCCCTTGCTAAACCTTTCACCACTTTTTACTTTCCTTCTCAATATTTATGGTATGCTGTATGTTTATTTTGTTTGCTTAAAGGTTTTCTCACATTTGAATGCAAGTTCCATGGAGGACGTGCTTTAACTCTTTTTATCATTTATGTAATCCATGAACCTGGAGCAGTGACAGGCTGTGACAATTAAGATGATTGATCTGGAAGCTGGCCAAGAGATTACTAAAGTACACTTTGCATGTGTCCGGGTGGGCCATGGAACCCGACCTGGTGGTCTATATCTGGTCCCTAACCCTTTCCATTCTGGTGCTGTTCCTCTGCTCTATATCACAACCACCATGAGCTAAGCAGCTTTGCTCCTGCATACCCTTCAGCTGTGTTCCTGCCTTGGGGCCAGCTAACCATGGACTAAATCCTCTGAAACCATTGGTGAAATAAACTTCTCCTACAAGTTGTAAGTATTGGGTAATTTATCCTAGCAATGAGAAATCTGACTAATATGCAGGCTCTGGTAAGCAATCAATAAACATTTTTAAAACTTGAAATATATGTGTATCTGGAAGGCCTACGAGGATCTTGAGACAGTAAACATTCGCTGCATGATGAATGTATCCCCAAATATTGCTGTCAAATAGTAAATCTGGTCTAACACCAGCTCAGTACATTTCTTGGACTACGTTATATGTGTGGCAGTTTGCCAAAAGTTTTGAGAAGAGTGAAACAGAGAAAGAAAACTAGGTTCTGCCTTGCATGTCATCCTTGGTTTCTGCTTGCACTAAATAAGCTTTTCTCTCATTGGCTAAATTAAGAGTTCCAGGCCAGATTCTCATAGTGGAATTTACCCTTTGATGGCTAAGTTAAAAATGTGCATTGAGGCAATGATACCATGATGGAATGGGGAAGATCTGTGTCCGTTCATTGCAATCTTTCATAATCTCCATGTTCTTTCTGGCTTAATTGGCTGGTCTCTTCTTTATTGAGCCATGTATCAATTTCTGGACATCTTCTGAACTGTCTTCTCCATATGAATTTTATGTAGTCCAAACTTTTTATTCTGTTATATGAAGGTTTGTATAGCCTCATAAAATTGCTAGGCATCCTCACTTGCTCTGATGTTATTTTATTCTATCATTTTGTAGATTAATTTTGAGATGTCTAAGATATTTAATATCCAGAAAACTGCTACATCTCGGTAATTCTTGCACGTGTTTTTATTCCTAATATTCATTATTGGAATGAACTAATGCTATTTCTGTCTATTGCAGAAGCATTTTATCGTTGTGGCATTTTAAAGCCAACATCTGGTGTGCATGATGTACAATTTAGTCACTCTGTTTTTCTTTTCACTAAGTTTTTCCCTTGCCATTGGAGTCTTTTTAATTTCACTGTTGGCCTACTCCTTTGTCTATTGTACAGAATGTCTCGTGCCACATTTATAGGAACATTTTTGCTCACATAGCTATACTGAAATATGTATGGTAGAACATACTGAAATACACATGGGAGCAGATGTTTGCTCTAACAGATGTTATTTGTCCCTCACCATTTCATGAAACTTGTCAGCACCCACATTTATTCATCTGAGGGCTTTCCTTGGCCTCCAGGGTCTCATTTGGCCACCTGCATCAGGTCATAAAAGTGCCATGAAATGACTGAAGGGACTTGGGATATACATCTTCCTCACCCCTAGGCTGGAGCTGATAATTCATAGTTGCATATCTTATGTTGATTCCCAGATTTATTTGGAGGGCTTAAGCTCCATTTGCTTACAGGGTAAACTTGCTCACACGTATACTCTTTATTACCTGCTTTCCTTTCCCGCTGATTTCTGTTTTCCTTCCAAATTAACTGCTTTCAAATGTTCATCACAGGTCTTGCTTTTAGGGAGCCCCAACTACAGTGCATGGACATGTCTTTCTAATATTTATAGTAGCATTTTCTTAACCCTAAATGCACCTTTACTTACTATTATATCACGTTTTCTTTCTGATGCTCCTGGAAGCCCAAATCTGAGAAAGGTCAGATTTTTTTCAGATAAGTTGCTATTTCTCTGACAATTGCTGCCCCTACTGTCAAGTCTGTGTGAGAGGGAAAAATAGTAGCTGTGAGTATATGTGCATAAATGTGCATATGCACGCACACATATGCACGTGCATGTGTGTGTGTGTGTCTGTACATTTTTAAAGTCTGTGTGTTCATGGGGGTGAAAATCGATGAGTATATTATGTATGTGTTTATATATGTCATGTGTCAATAACATGATGAGGGGAAAATGATGTGAAAGTCAGTTTTTAAAAGGATTTAAAAAGTTGTATATTATATATTCACTTTTGTGGTTAACAGTTTGGCAGAGCACTGTGAGTACTTCATTAATGCTTCTAATTTGATTTGTGTTGAGGAAAATTAGTGATGAAAAGAATATCACAGTAGGATAGACTTTGTTTATATTAATATGTTATAAGTTAAAGCATGTGCAGAATCAGGGTTGAGGCTTTGTGTTATATTTCTAAGTGTTGTCTTTGCAGCCATGTAAAGACAGAGAAAATAATTTGGTTGTTGCTGCACTCCTAGGAATGTGCTTTAAAATTTGCTCAGGAAGTGAAAGAGGGAGAGAGACAAACAGAGAAGGACAGAGATCCCAAATCTAATAGTGGTTTACTTTGTGTGTTTCTGTTTTCCCCTAATGTTCTGGGAAGGATTTGTTGCTCTCATTTTCTTAGATGCTCCTAAAGAGGACTAGAAGATGTGAAATGGGGAGATATTAGCAGAATGTGACCCTACAGATCAGTGTGTATACTAGAACATTATCACCTCAGACTGAATAATCTGTAATAAATAATAAATTCTCTTTTCAAGATTTGGCTGTATTTAGAATTTTAAGTATTAATATAGAAATTTTAGTAAACGGATGTTACCTAGTCTTTAAACAGAAGAAATGGATCACATTTTCAGAGTAAGACAAAGGATCAATGGAAGACAAACTGTGGGTAAATTCTTGCCTGATGACTGCTCATGGTCCTGGGAAGTAGTCAAGTTCTTTACTTAACCTTTAGATGGAGTTTCTGTTTATACATTATCTAATTTATTGGTGAAACTCAGATATGGAAAAATTGAGATGGAAGAGGTTCTACAGTGGCAGGAAATCATTGTAGGGACAAATCCCTCCAATGGCTGACAACCAGGCCCCAATTCCACATAGCCAGCTAGTTTAAAGAGGTCTGTCTTGGGTGCTTAGTGCTGTGGATCAGCAGATAGAATTTCAAAATAGCGCCTTTGTCAAACTAATAACATGTAAGAAGCTGCCAATACTTTTGCAGCTTTAAAGAATAGGATTGTAACTGAGGTGAAGGTACAGAAATGATCTCAGAATGAACCTCAAGCATTGCAGTTGTTCTTTCCAATGGGTTATGCTGCCGATATATATATATATATATATATCTGAGTTCAAAACTTTCTCAAATATTTGGTTAAAATTAATATTTAAAGAACTATCAAAAATAGAAAACTCAAACCTCATGTTATTAGCATTTCAAATAGATGGATGACAGCCCTCAAGTCATAATAAAATATTTTTACTTTCTTCTTTTGGAGATTTATCTTTTTATTGAGATATGCCTGCAGCAGATATCTGCTTTATCCTTCCTGAATTCAACTGCCTTAATTTTTCTTATATTAATAGGCCCTCATATTTTAATACTCTGAGAGTAACGTCTGTCTAGTTGGGAAGAAATCATCTGGAAATTCAGCTCGATATGTGTCAGTGGATCTCTTCTGTGAGAGACTTCTTGGGGCTTCAGTAGTACTTGAACTCTTGGAGGGAAGCAGAAAGAAGGGGCTCTACAGGTGTGTGGCTGGAAACTGATAGTTCCTAATGAGCACATTCCCGAGTGGATTAACATCATCCCAACCCATATCTACAGTGCCTATAAAGGGCTCAGCCTAGCAGGGGTTAGCAATTCAGAGGATGACCAAGGGGCTTCGGCATAACTGGGCCCCACTTTTGGATATTCCCTGTATAAATTAAGTGGCAAGTGCCATCTTAACTCTTTTAAGCTTTGTTTCCTCTTCCATAAAGAAGGGGACAATAAGAGTACTTTTCTCATTGGATTAGGATTAAATGAAATACTGCATAACCCAGTGCCCAATACACAGTGGTTGTAAATCAATGTCAGCTGTGGTCATTCTTATTCTTGCCAATAATGGCATCTCACTATGTCCTGTCTGTTAGGTGGGGGCACAGGAACAGGGACCCAGGCAATGTTTGGTAATTAGAATCATTCAAGTGTGGGATAAAATGATTAATCAGAATGGGAGCCAGGAACTTCGCAAAAAGTTGTGGATGTGGATGGGGATATTCATAGCATAATGATCTATCTGTTCAGGGAGAGAGATGTATTTAGATATCTGGAGACAATAAGAGTTCTGGTCAACAAAGCCAAGATTTAGGGAAGTATTCAATACCAATATGATACTAAGGTATGACTTAAATCCTGTAAGATGAGCAAATATAGCATGCACAAGGTCATCTAAGCACATACATGGTGTTTATTTCATGTACGCCTGCTATGGAATCTATAAGACTCATCTCCGGTCCAAATGGTGGGACTTGTGTCCCTGCTACAGTTGCAGTCTGTTTCAGACTTGGTTGGGAGAGTGGCTTCCAGGAGAAAAATGTAAATGAAGACTGATGAGAGGAAGGGCCTAATTTCTAGGTATGTTTTTGTCACATTTCTATACTCTCATCAATGTTGCTATTATCTAATTTTACTCAAGCTCTTTTTTTGGACATTGAGACTTGTCTTTTCCTATGCCTCGGTTAGACTTCTGGTTCCCAAGCCTTTGATTTATTTTGGCAGTAATGGGTACTCCAATTCCTCATTTTTTTGTTGTATCAACATTTTTTGACTATTACACTGTGAATTCCTTGAAGCAGGAAAACAGCTTCTTGACCTTTGAATATTAAGCCTAAACTTGGTGCCAGATATTATAGAGGTTCAGCAAATTTCTTTGGGATGAAGAAATAACTAAATCTAATAGGATCCAATCTAACAGATATATACTCTACTGTTTCTTATGTTTTAATATGGATGTCGGTATGGATATGGATACAGTGACTGCATGGTTTATACTATGTTGAAACCAAGTATGAATCTAAACTTAAAATGAAATGCAAACAACAAAGCTTTGCACGTCATAACCTGGCAAACTTCTGAGAAGAGCTTCCAGGAACTTTTGTAATTTATTCAGTGGTGACTAATTTTAGCTTATTAGGAAAGTGAAATAAATTCAGCTTTATTTTTTTACAAACTCTTTCTGACAGTTCTTAAATTTCATGTCCTACATTTTTTTTCCATTACCTAACTTCCCAAGGAGGCAAAAGCTGACATAATTCAGTCCCATCGCCTTCTTTTCCTTAGAGGCCTCCTTAGTTCTTTTGTTTTCTCCTGAAAGTATCAAATCCTTATTAAGAAAGAGATCGCAAAGTGTCCAGAATGCCATTTGGAAACTCCTGGGAATACAGGAAATGCTTTCATTTTGAAACCTGCACATTTTCCACCTAATTCTAGTATTACAAAAAATGGTCTCAATATTCATGTGAAGTTAATTAATGAGTATGCTTGAGAATCTGTAATCAAATGGCAAATGCTGCTGGTGCCTAATCATATCTCCCTAGGGTCCCTGTGCCAGAGGATTCCCATGTAAAGAGTTGTACCCCTCTGCTTGAGGACTTTATCTGATTATAGCAGCAGGCTCCATCAGTGGTAGGACCAGGCGGATGCAAGGGAGTTAGTACTCCTGGTAGTTGTCTTCTGTTAGCAGCCCCATGGATCCCAGCCACCCATAATGCACTCCTTTTCTTTTTTCCTTTCCCTGCTCTACTTCACGACTCACTTCTCAGCACTTCCTGGGGTCACCTCTAAAATAAATTGCTCATATTCAAATCTTTGGCTCACGGTGTACTTCTGAGAACACAAACTAAGACACTGGGTAGAAAGACAGTCAATATAAGTTCCTACTGGATATTAAGATGAGTCCATAGATGCAGAACTATATTCCCAAGACTTAGTTTTCAGGTGAACCATATGTACAGCAACTGGCTGATAACCTGGGTCAGGAAACCAGAAGCCAATGGCTTTCCAACATCAGTCTACACTTCTACAATTGAAATGAATGTTCTTTTCTCTTATATTATGTCTTTTATGAAATTATGATCATAGTAGACAGAATTTTGTTTGTTTGTTTTTCCCTTTTTAAAAATAAAATTATTCAGCAAAATGATAGGTTGGCAACTACCATGTAATACAATGTAATATAACCAACAAGTAGCAATTTTCCTTTTTTAGAATTGTACCTGTCTGTTAAAAAAATCTCAAAGTCATAGCAACAAAATTGCCATGAAAGAGGAAAAGTCATAGAAAGTGTATAGATAATTCTGGAAGTGCTGGCTACATGATTGTGAGGGAATCCTTTAAACTCTGTGGTCCTCTATATCTTGAGGAGTGAAGCAGGGGAGTCAGAGATCTCAGTCAGAGGCTTCTTCTAAGATCTGTCAATCTTTAACTCTTTAGAGATAGCACCTCACAGGCTATAAAACTAGAAATATTCTCTTTGGGTACCTTCCATCTCTATTTTTCACATCTTTATGTTTTCCCAAGGCTAGCCCGCAATTCAGGTAAGCTGTTTTTCCTCATGAGCCTATCCAGTCTGAGGGCATGAACCATTTCATAACCATCTTTCAATTTGTAATATTAGGGAGAGTATTTAACATGTTTCAAAGTAATTATGACTTTTTCAAGTCAAGAATCTAATTTGGTAGAGACAGGTTGAATTTGTTAAGAGCAGAATGTGACATAGAACCAGAGGAGAGATAATGCTGAGAAGCTGTCTCCAGAAGAGAACTTGAAGTAGAGAAAATGTGAGCAGAAGTCTATTGTTCTGGGAGATGAGGAGGAGGCAAACTATGTGAGTTTAGACAAGGCAGCAAACTAGGAGTGTTGAGAAGCTTAATTTTCCTCACATGTTAAATTGAGTTTCAGAAATATGAAGGCAAGAGACAAAAGAAATTAATATGTAGATTTGTAGGCAAGCAGGTAACAAGACCTTGAGAATTCACCAGAGCCCTGAACCATTGCCTCAACATGGGAGGAAGAGGATAGTGGTGTCAAACGGATAGTAGGAATAAGGGAGATAGAGCTTTTGCAAATGGGAACGGGATCACGATTTGGAGGAAAGGGGGAAGCTGGGGATAGGGAAGGAAAGTAAAAAGAATTAAGACGCATAATATACATGTACCAACTTCCTAGGATGAATGTAATCACTCTGTGCTGTAAACATGTACTAATAAAATTTAATAAAAATATGGGAGCAGGGGAACACTAGCTGTGACTTACTTGCACACCCGAATGGAAAAGATGGAGAGCTGACCTTAAGCCCTATAGAGGAAAGAAAAGGAAAAGCACAAGTCATTGTCAGAAGAGAAGAAGCCCAGGAGGGTGGCTCATAGGACAATTTCAGGTTGGCACTTTTGCCAAACCCTTGATATTTTTTACTTTGTTACTCTTTTCTTATCTTAGTATTTCAAGGACTCCTTAAAACTTGAGCCATTTTTTTACTATTGTAAAAGTAACACATATTCATCTCTAAAAATTTGAAAAATAGGGAGTCATAAGAAAAAGTAAATAAAACACCACTAATTTCCATACTTTATAATTATTTTCCCATTTGATATTTACAGACTTTATGGGTTTTATAATTGATGTCATAATGTCTGTGTAGGTGTATGAAGCTGTATAGTCTTGTATCCTACTTCATTTCACTTAATTTTTATTTGTGAGCATTTTCCTAAATCATTAATTTTCATAAATTTAATTTTTCTAACAAGAAAATAGCATTTCACTCAGCCAATTCTTGTTATGTGTCTGGCACTTTGTTAGATGTTGAGATTGTAGTTATAAACAGGAAAAAGTCAATTCCAGATTTCTTGACAATTATGACATGTTAACACAATCTCATAAATATTATTGGAATTAGAAATGTTCTCAATGATGTGGTATTGGGCATGGCTTCATGTGCGAGGTAAGCAATGTTTATGATGTACAAATCTTTGTATAAACAGTAGTGAGTACAGAGAAGTATATGAGAACTAGTCTCAGTTTTGTCCTGACTTCTCTTTCTTTCTTAAACTCCTGTGTAACTGGAGTAACCCAAAAAGAGGCTCCACTAAGCTCCTGATGGCAGCTATGCAGAAGAGTTCTGGCACAGAGGAATAACTGAGTTCCTTTCTAAAATAATCTTAGAACTCTGATAGGACTAGAACACTTCCTTCCAAGATTATTGTTAGAGTTAAAGAAGGGCTTCTCTGACCCAGACCTTCCTTTCATAAGGCAGCATATGAATTTGGGTTGGGGAGCTCTCATATGTTCCGTTCTCATCACACCAGGATGTATCCACTTGCGAGCTCTGATTGTGTAGCTAAACGGTAGTTAATGGAACAGCTTACTGTTTCAGACCTATCTATTTCTATGTCCCTAGAACCCCACATGTTCTGAGTTTTAAAAATTTATTCAAATGATTACATTTTTTTAGAGTAGCAAAGGACTTTTCAGACAAGTTCGAAGTACATAAGTCATAGGTGTACAGATGAATTTTCAGAAATCAAACATACTATGTAATAAGAAACTACACCAAGAAGCAGAGCATTATCAGCACCTCAAAAGCCCCCTTTGTGCTTCTTCTGATCACTCATCCCCTATCCAGGTAAATCCTTTTGCGGTACAGATACATTTATCTTCTTAAACTTTATAGAGTTGTTCTCTTTGTGCCTTGATTATTCTCAATATTATGTTTGTGAAATTCGACCACATTGTTGAGTACAGTTCTGTTGTTTTTCCTTATGCTCATTGGTCTGTATATTCCATTGTATGAATGTACAATAAGTTATTTTTTTATTACATTGCTTATGAATATTTACTTTTGTTCAAGTTTTGAGTTCTTAAGAATGCTGCAATATGATTGTAGAAGTCTTTTGATATATAATATGAATGCATTTTGTTAAGAATATACTAAGAGCAGAAATTTTGAGTCATAGAAAATGTACATATTCAGATTTGATAGATATGGCAGACATTTCTAAAGTGATTTTCCCAGCATATACTCCTACTAGCAGTGCTTTATAATCCTAGTTGGTCGTGCCCTTCCCAACACTTGATGTTGAGCATATACTTTTTGTTTTTGAGTCACAGTGTTCACAGGAAATAATCAAGATTAAAAATTTAGGGCAGTATGTTCAGAGAGCCTTTAGTCCTCTTTTTTATGAATACTGTAATCAGAGAATACTTTAGACTTTATTAATATTCCATTTTATAAAAATTCAAAGAAGTTATTTTTAAAAATCATAGTGTTTGTATTTTTTCCTCTCCTCTGAGCAGAATGTGGACTCAAGTATTAGTTTTCCCCTAGTTCTTACTTCACAAATAGCTCATAGTAACAAACACCAGCTGCAATTCCTCTTTTTGTCTCTTTTACAGGATGGTTTACCTGAGCATTGCTTAGAAAGCACAATAACCAAAATCAATTGAGAAGTGAACTTCTCAGTGTCCTACAACACTTTAAATATGTACTCTTTGGACTGTCATAGAAAACATTTAATGACCTCTACCCCATGAGCATTTATTTTAATTCTAAGGAAAATCTGAAAAGCAAGGCTAACATGCTATTTGGTAACAAAAACAAAGTCTCACATTTCCTAGTTTTTCAATTAAAATAGTCTGTACATATTTGGGAGATCAAAGTTTAGTTATAAACACTGAACTTAAATTTCATGTATTTTTCACATTTTATAAAATATTGTTCTTGCATTGATTTTTTTCGAGGCATTTGTCAATGTAAAAACTTTTTAAAATTATGGGATGTACAAAAACAGGTGTGCTGAATTTGGCCTGCATGTCATAGCTTGCTGATCTCTCTTTTAGGATTTTAATTGCCGATAAGCCCTTTGAAGGCAGAGACCATGTCTGCTTTGTTTTACTTTTGGTTCTTTAACCCTGCCATCATACCTCACATTGATCCTCTATTTCAAGATATTTGTGGAATGAACTACTATTGCCATTTCAAATGGTGCAGCAAGGTGCAAATCCCACATTGAAATTCAAGAGACATTTCCGTTATTCAGCATGTAAGAATTTCATGCCTACTACGTGTTTTATGCTGTGCAAAAATGATATTGTTTACTAGACCTGTTGTCAGCTACTTGGAAGAAAAACTCATTAACTTGTCATTCCTCTTATATTGCAGGTGTCCTGCATTCAGGACATTGGATATTAGTATAGTAAATTCATATGTCTATGAAGAGCCACAGTTATTATTTCTCAGGCATTCGGATGAGAAAATCAAGAATGCAACCTAACAATGAGGTCTGATGTATTTTCCTTCTTTCCCATGGGCAAACAAGAAAAGAGCTAACTTTTTTAGATAATACACAATAAAGAAGTGAATATTTACAAACAAGTCAACTCTCAGTCTGAAACATGAATTGGTATGGTACATCCTGGTAACACTTGAGGTTTCTTTTATCATTCTCATTATTAAAGTTAATAGTCATCAAATAAAAATTGTAGTCAATCACAGAAGAATGAAGGATATAATGTGCATTTTTTTTCTTTTCATCATCTCTTTCTCAGTTATGGCACAGCAAAACTGAAAACTTTGGAGTTAAAACTACTGCTATTATATTATCTTTCTGTTTCTTAATAACTCTGTGACTTTGGGGAATTAGTATCTCCAAGACATAGTTTTCTGTTTTGCAAAAGTAGGATAATAAGAGTATGTACTGCTAGGGCATTGTGAAAATTAAATGAGCTATTACTGCAAATTATTACCATACGTGCTTCAAAAAGTTTACCTATTGTTATTGAAATTTGCAAAAAGGTATCAAACTAATTTGACCCTTTTTTCTCATACTCTCCCTTACCTTTTCCATGCTTCTCTTTATTTTCCCTGGTCCTCCCTCTTCCCTATCTTCAATGGTTTCACAATGTTCCATGTATGACTATAGTATAATTTATTATTGAGCAGTTAGGATTATTTCCCAATTTATCCTAATAATACAGCAAATGCCTTGTGTATCCATGTACATTCATTTCTCAGTGTCTCTCCAATTATTTCCACAGTTTTTTTCCTAAAACATATTTATCAGGTTAGCAAGTGGGATCCTTAATCGTGATTGTGAACTTCACTAGGTTAAGATGTCTAGCAGACTAGTAAGGTACACTTCTGGATGTGCGTAGGTGGGTCATGAGGATGTGACTTTGGGGAATATCTGTTTTCTAGCCCTTTGTGATCAGTGCTCTTTCCAACCCACTCTGCTTCTCCAGTAGCATGAAGTGAGCAGCTTTGCTCCATAAAAACCCTCTGTCATGATGTTTCTGCTTTGGAACCAGCCAACCATGGACTAAAACCTCCATAACCATGAACCAACTGAGCCTCTCCTTCAAGCTATGGACATTAGGTATTTGTTCTAGCAAGAGAAGCTCAGTGATACAACATGTAAGCATATCTTTTAAACTTTAAAAAAAGTATTGAAATTTGTCTTTTTAAAAGCTTGTACCATATAAATCATTAAAAAGAAGTTGTGAGAGACTGGCTGCAATAGTGCATTTATATTTCACCATAGAGTATTACCTGATTCATGCAGGGTAAAACTGAGTTTGTGCCAGAGACTATTTCACACCCAATGACTCTTGTTCATTCTCTAGTATTAAAATCTACAGTTTTTATCTAAGAATGTAGGCACAAGAATAAAGACTACATTTACTGGCTTTTAATGCAGTTATCTGTGATGATATTATGTAAGAAATTATGTTGTGTGCAAATTCAGGAATGCAATCTTCAAAGGAAGGGCCATGAGATCTTTTGGCCTTTCCTTATCCTACTAGCTGGAAAAAAAACATAATGGCTGCAGCTGGAGCTGCTGTGCATCATCAAATGACCTTGGGAAAGATCAACAGTAGAGGAGAAAAATAGCAGCAGCCTACATTATTGATACTGTACAACCCCCAAAGCAACTCTCCTGTCTTTTTAAGCTACCATTTCTACAGTTTATAGCTAACTCTAGTTTTTCTTGATTCTGGTTCAGGTTTTTCTTAATGACCTGCAAAAGCCCTTTCTAAATTAAGAATATTAATCCATTGCCTGGCATAGTTTTCACATATTTCTGAGACTGATTTTTAATTTTTCCTGTGGCCTTTGTTACATATAGATGTTTATGATTTAAATATATATTTAGAATTATTTCTACAGTGCTTACACTGTGCTAAGCATTCTAAAAAATATTTTCAAATAATCTTCATGATAAATTTATGAAGTACAAACTCATTAAATCCCAATTTAAAGGTAAAGAAATTTAGCCATAGAGAAGTACAGTAATTTGTGATCTTAAATCACATATCTAGTAAGTATCCGAGCTGGAATACGGGAAATCTGGATCCAGAACCGACGTTCTTATCCATTATGCTGTCCTGCTTCTTCTTAGCCTGTCCTCCTAATCAGCCTCGGGACTTGTGAGCACTATGAAGGTTTGGGGCTCAAAGAACTAGTTCATCATTTTTGCTGTTTTTGTTTTAGCTTTCATGCTTAACACTTTATTTAAAATTTATTGTGATGTATGAAATAAGATGAAGATCTAATTTGATATTTTAAAATATATAAATACTTTCCACTAACTTTTTTTT
>NW_004624829.1:7999605-8009737 GCF_000247695.1 Heterocephalus glaber | reverse complement strand
CTGTTTAAACTCTTCAATGAAATTGAAAGGGAAGCAATACTCCCAAATTCATTCCTGGAAGCAAGCATCACCTTGATCCCCAAGGCAGAGAAAGAGCCAACCAAAAAACACAACTATAGGCCAATCTCACTAATGAACACAGAATGCAAAAATCCTTAATAAGATACTGGCAAATAGAATGCAGAAGATCATCAACAAGATCATTCACTCTGACCAAGTGGGATTCATCCAGGGATGCAGGGATGGTACAACATAAGCAAATCAATCAATGTAATACACTATATCAAAAGAGCCAAGACAAAAACCATACGATCATCTCAATGGATGCAGAAAAAGCATTTGACAAAATGCAACATGCATTTATGATAAAAACCCTATAAAAAATTGTAATAGACGGTCTTTACCTCAATCTGATAAAAGCCATCTATGAAAAAACAACAGCCAATATCATACTAAATGGTCAAAAAATGAAATCTTCCCACTAAAATCAGGAAAAAGACAAGGATGTCCACTATCACCACTCCTGTTTAATATAGTTCTAAACATTAGCCACAGCAATTAGACAAGAGAAAGAAATAAAAGGAATAAAGATAGGAAACAAAGAAGATTCAACCCAGGTCCTTGAGCATGCTAAGAATGTGTACTACTGCTGAGCTATAGCCCTACCCAGAAAAGAAGTCTAAAACATTAATTAGTTGTCAGTATTTAAAAATCAGAAGATTTCAAATAACATTAGAGATTTCTAGTTTCTTGTGAAATTCTAGAATTTTGGTAGTACTGTGCCCATAGTGAATCCTGAAGAAAATCACATAGCACTTGGTACCTACTCAACCTAGAATACTTACTTCACTAGCTCCTGTTAACTGTTGTTCCATATACATTAGTTTGCAGCTGGCATTTTCTAAGGGTTCTAATGTTATCCATGAGTTCATAATTTATCAGAGTATGTGGTATCTGTCTTAGTCACTTTCCTCCTCACCAAGACACAACTTCCAACACCTGCAACTTAAAAGAGGAGAGGTCTATTTTGCCTCATGTTTCAATCCATTGTCCACTGGCTCCAAGGCAGGATGGCATGTCACAGGGGCCTGGTAGAGGAAAGCAGCTTACCTCAAAGCATGGAGGAAGCAAAAATAGTCAAGGGAAGAGCCAGTAGAGGAGATGTAACCTTGTGGATCATACCCACAGTGACTTGCCTCTTCCGATGAGGCCTCACCTCCTAACAGCAATCAGCTAAAATGCCTCTACAATTCAATCACCTTCCAAAGGTGCTACCTATGATCACATGATGCTGCAGGTGGACATCTATATATAAATCATAACATTCCAACCTTGTCCCCTTGCTCATCTCTCTTTTTTTTATTGGTACCGGGGATTCAACTCAGGACCTTGCACTTGCAAGGCAGGTGCAGAGCCAGTGAGCTAAATCCCTGGTCCTCCATGCTCATTTCTTTATGCAAATACATTTAGTCCATCTTTTAAAAAATTTTTTATTTTATTGGTACATTTTAGGTATACAATATAGTGACATTCATCATTGGAAATTTGTACCTTTACATAATCTATCTTGGTTTTTATTTTTTCCCCGTTCCCCTGCCCTCACTTCAACCCCTCCACCCCTCCCTATTCACAAAGACTTTGTTTCCACTTTTTTACTTTTCTCATATTAATTCCATTCCTTTCTTTCGTTTCCCCAACCCCTCCCTCTTCCCTTTCCCCTTTGGAACTTTTCTTCCTATTTCACATTATCTATTATACCTTTTAGTCCTTATTTACACTTTCAGTTTCTCACACCAGAGAAACTATTTGGAATTTACCCATGTCTGTCCTATTTATTTCACATGAGAGTATGGCCTCAATGTGCATCCATTTAGCTATAAACGTCTCTAGTTTCTCATTCTTTATGGGTGAGTAGTATTTCATTTTATAAAACAAAACCCACATCTTCTTTATCCAGTCTCCAGTTGATGGGCAATTGGGCTGTTTCCAAGTTTTAGCTATTATACACTGCACCGCTACGAACATGGGCGCACATATATTGCTGTGATATGATTCTTTTAATTTTGGGGGAAGATACCCAGTAGAAGAATAGCTGGGTCAAATGGGACCTCTAATCCTAGTTCTTTGAGGTAATTCCATACTGATTTCCACAGTCTTAACAGTTCCAGCATTGCTGAAAAGACCAACTCCAAAGTCTCCTTTGAGACTTAAGGCAAACTTATCTGTGAGCTCTTATAAAAACCAAATGACAGTTAAACACTTCCAACATACAGTGGCACAGGGTAGACATTCCCATTCCAAAAGGGTAGAACAGGGAGATAGAAACCAGTCAGACCAAGCAAGACAGAAAGCCAGCAGGGCCAACATTAAATCCTGTAGCTCTGGGTTCAGCACTCAGGACAAGCTGTGTGAAGATGTAATCTCTAAAGGTTTGGACAACTCCACCCCTACAATATTGCCAGTGGTTGTACTCTCATGGCTTCTCCCTTGGGCTACCTTTATTTACTCCTTGTGGCTTTCCTCAGATATTCTGTTCTGGCTTCTCCAACTTTCTGGGGGTCTCTGCTTAACTTTAGATGTCAATATCACAACTTCATGCACTGCCCTCCAGGGGCACACTGCCTGGCCTCCCAGGCCTTTTTCTGAAATCTAGGTGGAGGATTTTATGACCCCACAATTCTTGCATTCTGCATACCTAGAAAACCAGCACAACGTGGATGATGCCAAATTCTGTGGCCACCTCAGGCGGTAGCTGGGTTCCCTTGAGTCACAGCTGCAGAAGTCTCTGATGGCTAAGAGCTATGAACTGAATCCCAGGGAAAAATTTCCTAGCTGGCCCCCATTCTGGAGCATGGTGGCTTGGGGCTCTGTTTTCAAAACAGTCTTTCGTTTTTATAATATTGAGCCTGTAAAGGGTGGAGAATTGCTGGTTCTTCCTATTCTCTTGAAGTATTTTTCCTATTGTCTTAATTGGCTTCTTTTTAATGCTAATCTTTTCAGCAACTAATATCTCCTCTGTTTCATATTTGCAGCCCCAACTTTACCAGAGCTTCCTTTCTGGCCAAACTCAAAACTTTAAAAACCATTCAGTTTGCCACTTGCCTTGATTGTCAAAGTGGACCTGGCTAAAAGTTTTCAACAGTACCCATGCTGCAGCTTAAATATTAGCCTGCCCTGAAATTTCCTCTACCAGGTTAATTAGCTGCCCACCCTAAATATCAGTCTCCAGCAAAATCTCAGGACTTGAACAAAATAGAGACAAATTTTCTGCCAGAGCATAACACATGTAGTCTGTAGTCCAGCTTTCAATGGAGTCCTTCTTCCCACTTGAAACCTCTTGAGCCTGATCTTTACCAGCTAGATTACTGTCAGCATTCTGATCATCTGAACTCCAACCAGAATCTCCCATCAAACTCGGCTCACAGAATTCTAGGCTGCTTCTCTAGCCAGCATCTCCACAACTTTACAAACTCCTCCCTAAAACCATTTCCAAAGGGTTCTTAAACTGTGGTCATGTAATGTCACAGAAACAACACCACTTTCATTACCAAAATCCACCTTATTCACTTTCCTAATCACTGGGACCCTTCCCCCCACCTTAAAGGGGGAAAGATTTATTTTGGCTCACAATTAGTAGATGTTTCAGTCCACAGTTTGCTGGCTCCAAGGCAGGACAGCATGGCAGAGGAAAAGGTGCTCACAGCATGTAGGCCGGAAAGCAGAATGAGTCAAAGGAAGAGACAGGAAGGAAGATATAAATTTTGGCTTCCACTCACAGTGATCTGCCCCTTCTGATGAGGTCCCACCTCCTAACAGCAATCAGCTATAATGCCCTTATATTCTCATCACCTTCCAAAGGTGTCACCTATGATCACACGAGGCTTTAGGGGAACATTTAGATATAAACCATAATGGTACTCTCACTAATACCTATATTCCATGAGTGGGTAAAGCATAAAAAGAGGGATGTGGTGGTGTTCAGGGAAATACTCTGAAAAAGAGGGTAAAGCCCAATTTGTAAATGAGATAGAAAATGCTGCAATGCAAAGCAGAAACTAATAAAATAAATAAGGCTGACATTTAGTGATGAGTGACAGCTTACTTTATTGAGCTTTGAATATACCATTCATTTTTCTAAACACGTTAGACATATTTGATCTCATTTGATCCCTAGAATAAACAACCTTCTGAGTTTGATATTATGATGCTCATTTTACAAAAGAACCTCGAGGCATAGAGAAGTTAAGCAACTGGCTAAAATCATTGGCTAATAAAATGTTCACACTAGGAATACAATCTTGGGTAGTCATACTGTAGCACCCTAGCTAGCCATCTCTTAAAGATTATGCCATGCATCTTGTGTGGTAAGTGTGGAAGAGATGATGCAAGAATATTTTTCAAATAAGTAAAAAAAAAAAGTGAGTCTGCCTTTTTCTCCAAACTGCCCTTTTTATTTTAGTGTTTATACCTTGACTATACATGCTGTAATTTCTTTAAAAATTTTTCTTATTCTTGCCTATAGCCTGCCAAACTCCAAGTGCTCATACAGATAATATCAACAACAAGTGTCCTAGAAATTTTTTACCAAAATTCACCAGATTGACTTTATAAAGAGAGTCTAGAACTGCTAATTTACAACAGATCTTTAAGGCCTATTGAATTAGCTCCCTAAAAGGGACTCCTATCTGCAGTCTTCTGTACATCGACCCTTCTCAGCTCAAAACAGTCAGATGAAACCTGAACCCCTTCTCCCCTAACCACAATTGGGGATAGCCCTTTTAAAAGGAGGTTATTATAGATAGGTAAGCTAGTTAAACACATTATAACCCATAACCTTATAACCCATAGGTATTTATAACCCATAGGAACAAGCCATTGTTGGGCATGCTCACTTTTCCCTAAAAACACACTTATATAAATAAAAAGAAAGGAAGATCCGTTGGGAGCCATTCTACATAATTTTGGGGAAAAATCATTTCACAATTAAATTATGATTAGAGCTTTCTGAGGCCTCAATAGTCCTATGATGCTATGATGCTCAAGGGCAAGATTAGATCACCTGAAGTCATTCTGGTTCTTTGAGAACCCAGTAGAAAGGTTTCACCTAGAGAGGGACAAATTCCTTATCAGCTTAACTCATCCCACCTACTGTTGTAAGAACATTTTGTTCATTTCACCATTCTAATCAACTTTAGATCTTCATCAGCATAACATCCTCATGGTCATAGGATAACCACCACCCTCCCAGTCATCTGATACTTCCTTTGATTATAAGATTCTTGTCAATTTAGGATTATTGCCATCCTCTGAGTCATCTGATACTCCCTAGGAACCTAATAAATAATGGCAACCTTGAGGTGCCTTTGTCTTTGCTACCCAAAGCAGCACTGATCAGGCCCAAAGCTCAGCTTCTTCTCTAAGTCTCATTTCCTGTCTTTATTCTTTAATTCACTTTGTGTTATAGTGGCTCATAGGAGACCAGGACTCACTGCAGGGGTTCTGGTAATGTTCCTTTTCCCATCCCCTACAATAGAATATAAACCCTGATGCACATTCAAGGTCCTGTAGAAAATTTTGTGGCTCAGGGTTAGGAGCTAGGGAGATTTTAACACTTAAAATTTTTTGATCTTGAATAAATTGATTAATCTCACTTTCCTAACTTTTATGGCCTAATAATACCTTCATTAATATTATAAGGAAGAAATTGTATAAAGTGCCTATTTAAGGCCTTTTATATGGGATCAAAAGTACCTTACATTGTAAGAGTAAAGTGACATAGTTAACAGGTATTGGATATTTTGTGGATGTCAGGCACTCTTTTCATATATTCATTAGTTTAATCTTATCAGGCAGGTACTACTATTATCTTCATTATATAGATAAGAAAAAGAAAGAACAGAGCAAGTAAATAAGATATTCAAGAGAATTGCTCTTCATAAAGTATAGATCTAGGATTTAGTCTCTGGCTGTTTGGCTCTTAACCATTGTGCTATAACAAGCATTTATTTATTTATTAATTATTATTATTATTATTAAAAAAGGCCTTAAATTGGGGTTAGAAGATCTTTCATCCAACATTCAATTATTACACAAATAGTAAGTATGATCATGCTCAGAGTTATGAAGATAAAATTAATATGATTGCTGCCCTCAGAGTTATAGACTAGTGTTTAAATTTGGTTTGCAAAGGAATCATTATAATACTAAGACATGTATTATAATAGATGAAAAAACTTATTTGTTGGAAGATGTTCAGTATGATCTTTGCAGGGACAATATGAGCTTATTTTAAGAGCATGGAGGTTCCTATCTCATAGAAAAGTGAAAGAAAGGACATTAAAGGAAAAATATACAAGAGAAAAATACATAAAGATACTCATTGTTTCAACAAATATTTGTGGAGCTGCTGCCTTATTACAGGCAAATTCTTAGTGCCTAGGGAAATTGTGCTGAGTGTGTGGGCAAGAAGATAAATTTCCTTTGAGCTCATTCAGCAGGGAGTAGGATATTAAAGGTAGGACATCTAGTTCAAGCTAATTGGATCATGAGGCATTTGAGAGGGAATGGTGGTCGAAGGTGAGGTGATTCTGGAAATGCAGACAGGATTAGGAACAGGCAGGTAGAAAGATTCTTTGACTGTGGCTACAGTATGAATCCTCCTTTTCCTACATGTGCTGTCCAGAGGCTCAAAGATAATATTAATCAGGAATAAGGATGCTTTTCTATAGAGTGGCTGCACTTTTGTACAGAGATATGGTGTCTTTCATTGCTCTCCATTCTTATTGGTTCTTTTCCAGTAGAATGAGAAGAGTGCTAGTGACAATTTCATCAATGGACTACAGTGACAAAGTGAGATCTCAAACAGGAGCTCCATGTAGACAGTGTATGTTAAAAATTACAGTTTACTGTTATTAGCAATTTAATAATATTCCTTATTCTTTCTCCTAAAGATGCAAAGGAATGAAGACAATAGGGAAAAAAGAAATTTCATTTCAGTCAGCTCAGATGAACTGGAAAAATACTACGAGATAATAGCCTATTGATATCACCCAGTTAACACTTCAGCCACAGATGTGAGACAGAAATTTGACTACCAAAGCAACCAAGTGGAAAGAAAAGCTAGCGATCCTGTATTTTAAAATTCTCAATTAGATGGAAAGAATAAATAAAATAGTTGAACTTAATTTTTTACATTGACCAAAGAAATGAAAGATAACATCCTCTTGAAGATTGAGAATAAGAGCTTTTTATTTTAGTGTTATCACTACATTCATTTTTTCTTTCAATTTTTTATATTCTTATTAGTACACATCTGGAGTACATAATGATCACTTTCTTGTGGGGAGTTGGTATATGATGTACATAACATAATTTTTAAAAAATCTCTTCCTCTCCCTTTCTCCATGTCTTGGTCCCCTTCCCATTTGCAAAAGGTCTCTTTCCCTGTTTCCTATAATCCATCTTTTATTTTGCTCTTTGAATTTTTGTACTTGGGGTTTCTTATATTAGAGAAACCATTTGATATTTAAGCTTCTGTGTCCGATTTATTTCACTAAGCATTGTGGTCTCAAGGTGCATCCATTTTCCCACAAATGACCCAGAATGATCCTTTTTATAGCTGAATTTATTGCAGAAACTGAAGACTTCAAAACATTTTGGAGCTTTCATATTATATTCTATAGAATTCTAGGATTTTTCAGACATTCCTTAGTATCTCATCAAAGAAAACTTAACACAAAGATGAAAATACACATATGGAATCATTCAGAAAAGGTTACAAAATAAACTAGGAGAGGAATTCAGATTATTGGTGAAAAGCTTATTAACACCTGTGATATTGGTATTGTCCTTGAGGAGACGTGTATAAGATAATCACTGTGATACAAAAGTAAAAATAGAACTAATGCCTGCTAATGAAGGCCAGAGAAGAATACTTACAAAATAGCTTTGAATAAATCCCAATGTTGAGAATTATATGACAATTTTCTAATCACTGAAGAGTATGATGCCATGGATTATTCCACTTTTGTTATTTTCTAGAAGATATAATATCCACAAGAAACGTTATTACTTTAAAAATTATTTGATATATACTGCTGAGCATAGCGAAAAACTTTAATGTGTTCCTGTGTGTTTTTAACCCCTATCAAATGAGGTGGAATACATTTAAATGATAGCTGTACTGCTAAAGGAAAAACACTGGTAAGAAAAATAGTACAAAAAATGGCTTCTATAAGAATAATTTTTTAAATATTCAAATATTCACATATTCAAAATATGTTGCAAAGACAAATACTAATCTGTTGGAATCTTTCAGAGTACTATTGGGCAGTGTCATATACATTGCCATTTCATTCTCAGTGTGTGTATATGTTCTGTCTTTCTTAGTTTACTCTCTGACTACATGAGTAACACGTGTTTATTGTAAAAGGGTAATTTTACATATAATTAGGAAAATAGAGAAAATATAAAGAAGAAAACCAAGCTATCATCAGACACACTCAGCTAAGGTTTGGTATTTATAATTTCAGAGTTTTTATTTACAAACACTGAAAAACAGTATATAATAACAGGGCCATTCAAATTACATCGCCAATATATATTATTAGATCATTTTCAATGACTGCCTAAGTCCATTTCTTAACTGCACCGTAATTCAATTAACTCTTCATTGACTTTTTTCAATTTTTTATTTCAGAAATTGCTACAAATATGTTGTGCACAATCCTTTAGCAGTTATTTTGCTATACTTTATAATGAATTGCTAAGTGAAATTGCAAGTTGAGAATTTAGATGTTTTCTTATTTTAATAGTAACAATTTCAATATTTAATATATGCATAATCATTCTAAGAGGAGAAAAATAAAAGCAACACACTAGCAAAAATCACAATACCCATTGTAAGTAGTCTTATACTTGATGTGCTTCATTCCTGACTCTTAGTATATTTCTGTCTATGTAGATTGGGTTGATACATGACTGTATACAGAAAGGCAGAAATAGGGAGGGAGGGAGGAAGAAAGGAAGGAGGGAAGAAAGGAAGGTGGGGAGGGAGGGAAAAAGAATTTAATTATGATGAGATTAATTGTACACATAGTGGACCCAGGGATTTAGCTCAGTGGCGCCATACCTGCCTCGTTAGCACAAGGTCCTGAGTTCAATCCCCAGTACTGAAAAAGAAAAAGAAAATTGTACACATAGTTATAAATTGAAGGAAATATAATTTAATTTATGGGAATTTAATAAAAGAGACACTGAAGTCAATCTGAATGAAAGCTGAGCCTCAGATTAAGAACAAACAAGCAAATTTTTCTCATCACAAACAAGTTTATCCTATAAATATACTCTAAATTTCTTCACATTCAAGATGGTGACCAGAACACACACATTTATATCCTCTATATCCTGAGACTCTGATTACATTTTTAAGAAGTACTGAAAACAGGGATGATATGAGAGCAAGGAGAGGAAGTTTCCAATAATGAATAAGAAATTTCAACAAATGGCTGAGAATCAGAAAACAGACGGGATTCTTTTGAAAGTTTAAATAAACACAGCATTTAACATGCTCTTTTGGGACTTCAGAGGACTAGCAGACAAGCCTTCCACTTGGTGTGAGCAGATAAAGTAGTAGAGGGCACAAATGAAAAGTGTGGATGCAAACTGAGGGCTTTACTCTTCAGTTAAAGCTTCTTTACCCATCTGTTATCCCTATTGTGCACAAACACACACAGGTATGCACACATACCCACTCACACACAGTTACACAAAGAAGGGCAGATAAGGGACCATTTCATTTACCTGGGTAGATCTATGATTTATCTAAGGGGTCTATCAAAGGGGTATAGCACATTTTCGAGGTAAGGGCTTGTATTTGATATGATGAGAAAAGTGATTGCTGGGGAAGGGAGTTAGAAATCAAAGGTGGGAAGGATTATCTATAATGAAATAGACCAAAATGTCTGGAGCTCCCAGTGTGCATATTTAGTTAGCCTAAGTAGTCAACTTTACCACACAGAGCTTCCTAAGAGTGACATTGGTTATTCTTTCTCATAAAGTAAAGGTGGCCAGTTTATATGCGCTGACCACACACATACAGACATGTAATTAGGAATTTATACTAAAGTTTATG
>NW_004624829.1:7968389-7990337 GCF_000247695.1 Heterocephalus glaber | reverse complement strand
TTTTGTTGCCAGTTCAGAGAGTCCAGGTGGTTGAGAATCAGATTGTTCCATTTCGTTTCCCTTTGGAGTTGCTGTAGGTGATCTGGACGTCTGTTTTTGAGGCTTGTTTATGTGTCTTCTCATTTCCACAGGGGGGGGGTACTTCTGGTGCGCACGTGGCTCACCTTCTCTGCCCTAGGAGCTTGGGATGGCAGTGGGGGAGCTTCCTTCCAGGTGCTGGCACCAGCTCAGCTTCTCTGCCCAAGGAGCTTGGGATGGCAGTGGGGGAGCTTCCTTCCAGGTGCTGTGACCAGCTGAGCTTCTCTGCCCTAGGAGCCTGGGATGGAGGTGGGGAACTTCCTTCCGGGTGCTCCCTTAACTATTTTTTTATCAGTCATGGTCAAAGGAAATTCTTTTTTAAAATTCACTCTTCTGTCTTTGACACATGACTAAACAGACTTTGTTTTCCCTGCTAATTAACTCCTTTATTTTTTCATATTGCTAAAAGTATCTCATGTTAGATTATTTAACTATATTTTAATAGTAAAGGTATTGTGTATCAAAAGTTATTTTTGACTTCTGTGTTCTAACATAGCTCTATTGTGAACAATTATATACTTATGTATTAATTTGCTTTGATACTGAACACTTTTTCCATATGGTTCTCATTCTTTTACTTTAATTTCAGTAAATAAATATCTAATATTTCAAAAATATCAAAATGTTTTCTTCAGAAATTTCATGTAAATACTACATATTGTCTGCCCTTCAATACTTGTGAACATTTTTCTAATACCATTTCATGTAAGTAAACACTTGGTTCACAATAAGTTTGAAATCATTTTTTTGCATAAAACGTACTAAGAGTTGTTCTTTTGCCTTTACTGCTTCGTATTGCAGATATATCTGAGGCTAGCATGATTTTTTCATTATATGTAACCATTAAAAATATTTATAAATTATTTAAATATTTCTTTATGTATAGCAATACAAATATACAACCATATAATAAAATAATAATTTTATTAGTAGCAAATGTATAATTAAGCTGATGGCCCTCCTAGCTGACACAATTGGCCTTTTGTGCTCTTTCACCAGTTTCTTGAGAAAGCAGGCTTCTTGATAATTGCCTTCTAGAATAGCATAAATTGGTTTTTGCAGCTAATAATCATTTTAAAATAGACTTCATCAAGTCTGTTCCTTTGTTCCTTATATAGCATCCTCAGTATGGCAGTACTATCTTTGGCATGGTTCATGAGGCCATTGTAGCACCTTGACTTCCTGAATAGCAAAGCAGTTTTCTTTGGTTTTGACTATTGAAATTGTCTCTGTGTCTGAGTAAACCAGTTTCAGGAAGGAAATCACTCTAGTTGAACACTATCAGCCCACAGGTTTTTACTGGACAATCTTGTGTAGTCGATGGAGGATGTTTTACTTCAGAACATTGAAAAAGATTCCTTAAAAATTAATACTTTAATTACAACTCCCCAGCCCTTCTAATGGTGGACTTGGATTTGTAAAAGGAATCAGTGTATGTGAAAGTGTTTTGTAAACATGGGTAGTGGGATGTAGTGGGATATAGTGGGACAGAGGTGAGCTTTGATATCTGAAGGTTTGGATTTGTCACATAGGCTTGGAAAATGGCAACCAGCAAGCTGATAACGTTACTGTTTCTTTTATAAGTAGGAACAATATAAGTATCTTTTAATATATTTTTATTATTATAATTATGTTAGATTGTTTATGATATACCTAGCACAGTGCTTTGTTTCTCAAAGTTCCCCCTCTCAAGGACATAGATATCTGTTAGCTGCTGCTGTGCTAGAAAGACAAGTTAACAGATAGAGAAGAACAGCAATTTTCATTGAAAATGATATCTATCTAGGCATTTCTCTTATAAAGCTGATTATTATGAGTTCATGAAATCAATTTGCCCTACACTGGAAGGCAATGATCAAAACACTTGGTCTCTCAGAAGGTTAATGAAATAGCAGAAAAGGCCTGTGGTATCAGCCAGAACTACTGTCAGTTCAACTAGGTGCTTCCATCTAAGTAGTGATAATGTTGAAGTGCAAACCTTTTTTGATGATTTTCAACTCCTTATTAGCCACACTGGCCTTGAGGAAGCTCTAAAGCCTGGTAGGAAGTGGCCACAAGATGCCAGGGTATCAGGTGGGAGAAAGAGCACCGCTACCCTATGGGATGTGTGAGAGGAGATCATTTGCAGAATAATGTCAGTGGCTAGAAGGACTTCTAAATGGATTGCAGAGAGAAATGTACAGATAAATCAATTTATTTTTCCTCATCCCTTGCTAGTAGCTCAGACTGAGAAGAATATTGTCATTTCTGAGCTAGATGACTATGTGAATTCATGCTCTAAGCCCAAGCTGCAAATTATTTTTTTCAACCTGCAAATTATTGATGGTCTCGTAATAAGCAACTTCTCAAAGTCTTCTGAAATACTTGAGATATGAAAAAGGGACAGTTATTGACTGTAAAATATTGAAGAGAAGAACTGCAAAATCTGAATGTCTATAAAGTATACTACAAGGTTAAGTTTATTAACTGTTGACTTTGGCAGTCTTTGGAAATTTCATTACATTTGAAAACTAAGTTTGGATTCTCTCTTTTTACTAGAGTTCTCAAATGTGCAGCATGATTGCTGAGATGTTGTGCTCAGTGATACATAAATTGTGCACATATAAATAATTTCAAAACAAAATTATGAAAATCCCTAAAATATCATATAGCCAAAATTTATATTAACTGTGGGAAATGAGTACATTCTAATACATTTGGTCTGATGTGGGGTAAAAACTCTGAATTAGAAATATAGCTTAGAACCTATAGAGGTTTAAAATTACTACCAAATGATTTACATGTTCTTTGTAATTCAAAACTCTAGAAGCTTAAAATGTTTTGCTTTCCTTTGTATAGAAAAACTCTACAAGCAGGAAACCTAAATATGATGGAGTTGACTTCTTTCTGGGAGTATATTCAGGAACATTTCAGTATATTTCCTAAGTTCTCAGAGTCCGTGTTCAGAAACATTTGCAGCACCTAGAAGTAATTGACATTTCCAAGAATCTGAGAGAATGTAAATAATTAAATCTTTGAAATGAAATAATAGCAAGGGAATCCTCAATTAATATAGTTACAAGAGCCTTTCATCATAGGAATAAGCCGAACTTTTGGCAGTGAGCTAGGTTATTAAACTCAACATTTACTTAATTTGTCATCTTGTTTGTGGTGGCATTAATTTGATGGGGGTCTGACATCTTGTTCAGGTTTTTAGAATATTTATTATGATCTGGTTTTTATAAATTGAAAAAATCCGTTAATTATACTGTAGAATCCATCTATTTGTGTCTGTTTTGTCTTGGCAACAAAGAAGATGTTCAGAAGAGTTTGCTCAGCTGCTCCATTACTGAACCCATATTACTGAATCTCAGTATTTAATGCAATTGTCAAAAGTCAGCTCTGACAATGAATCACTGCTGTCAGCTCTCCCTTTAAAAGTGCCTGTGGATATTGTTATTTACTCTTACTTCTTGTCTTTGACTATGCCTCTTAGATCATTTGATACATCTTAGTCAGGAAAACAGAAACTTATCTAGATATTTCCAGTAGGAAGATGTTTGATATTGGAAATGAGGGAATCCAACCACTGAAGGTTGGGAGAATAAAATTCAGAGATATGGATTTCAAAAAATATTTACTATCTGCTCCTATCCATGTCCCTATATGCAGTTGCCAGAGAAAATAATGCTCTCCTCATCCAGTGTCACCTACATCTCTTGCAGGTGCTGGCAATGCAGTCTGGGGAATGTAGTTTCCAGAATTTGTATCCCAGTGGTACAAGAAAGACTTACAGAAGGATGGGGATGGACTCTTGAATCAATAAACACTGGCTAGCTTCATAAGTGTATTCATAATGTTTTTGTCCAATCATTCAAAATTTATTGGTAAAGTAACTAAATAAGTTCTATTAAACTTGCCAGCATCAGAAATGTGGCCTAGAAGATAGTAACTAGATATTCCAACAAAAAAGGGCTTTATGGCAAAATTTAGCTTAAAAAATTCTGTATACTAACTCTTTTTGGTTACTTTCAGAGAAGTCTGTGAAATTATTTAAATAGTAAACATTAAGTCACTCCTATTTTTTATTTTTTAAATTTTATTAGTATGTGTTTGCAAAACACAATGATTACATTCATTGTGGGGAATTGGTATATGTATGTAGCACATTTTAATTCTTGGCATTTCCCCTTCCCCTCCTCTTCCTTTCCCTTTATATCTCTTTGTCCCTTTCCCATCATCAAAAATCTATCTCTCTTTTCCCTGTTATGTATTAATCTAGTGTTCCTCCAAGCTTATTTCTCCCATAACTGTTCAAATTGCAGCACACAAGGATAGTGTGGCCATGTTAAATCATTCAACAAATACTTATTGAGATCTGTTGGAAAACCAAGTTGGGTTTCTGTAAAAACATAGGAGGTATTGAATGTCAGACACTTAACAGTTCATATATATGTAAATAACTTTTGCACATAAATAGAGGTTTCATGTATTTTGAAGGAGAAGGTGATGATAAAATTTGCTCTTTCAAAGAAAATGAGAAGACAATCACGCTGATTCTGATTTTCAACTTTATTTTCTCTGATTTTTAAAGCCTCATCTTTGTGTTTTAATCTTCTCAGTCCCATGGTAGAAGGTAGAAGGGAAGCTATCATTTCTATGTTGTGAAAAAAATTGAATCAAGATCGTAGAAAAATAAGTCAGTACTGCTGTCACTCATAAAATATCTTTATTGTAAAAAATCAATTTTGATTTGGAGCCATCTACCCTCTGAATCATTAACATTAATACAGTTAATTAACCAATCACAATCCATTAGTAGAAAATTTTAACATTTCAGGGAATTATTACATGTTACCTGATTTTCTTGGAATAACTTTCCGTTAATATATTCTAAAACATATTTTTGAAATGGAGTAACATTGGCTAAGAAATCACAGTTGTGTGAATATTGAACTGTATTGTCTCTGAAGTACTGTTTTATAGAAAAAAATAATAGACTGAATATTCTGGGAAATTGTTTCAATGTTCTCTCTTTAGAGAGAATGATAAAAATTTGTTTGTTCTAAACAATGGATTTTCAATTAAGTAGCAAGGGTATTAGAATCTTAGACTTGAAAGTGAGCCTAGGGGATTAGGAGAACCAGTCTTCTGATGCTTAATTGCCTTCTATAATATTGCTAATGAGAAACTGTATGGGCCTAGTTTGAAAGCCTTGTGTTAGTCCATTCTATTAGTTTGCAAATACTTTTGAAAGTGTAAATGTTCACAAACAAATGACATCTTTATCACTTTAAACTGAACTCTATTTTTTTTACAATTTTGATCTGTTTGGGTAAATACACTCTGTAAAACCATAATGAACAAACTTAACCCTCTTCCATATGCCGATCTCTCATATAATTAAAGAAATCTTTCTAAATGATTGTGATAATTATCAGTTAGGATTCTTCCTTTATCCTAAGCATTTTCTAGTTTCTCTAAGTTTTAAAAAAATTATTCCTTACAGATATCTTGCTTTTTTTTTTACCAACTAGTTATTTATACATGTTACTTTTGTTTATATCTACATCTAGCTGCAGGGGAAGCCAGGAAATGCTTTTATTCAGGGCTTCCATGTACTCAGATGAAACCCTGTTGGTTTTTGTTATGGAAGAAGTAGAGAACATATGTAAAGATAACTAACTATCTGTCCTATGTGGGTATTTCACCCACAGTTATAAGTTTTATTTTTACTTCTAATTATAATGTTTTCCCTTTAATCTCAATTTATTCAATATTCTCTTAGAGATGTCATCTTTCTTTCAATAATAATCCTTCATGTCTTTACCCAATCTTTTATTTTAATAATTTCTCTATCTTTTAAATATTTCTCTAATCAAAATGATAATCTGCATCTTGTATCTATAGAGTTTAACACTTCAGAGGTTGTGGATGACTTGAGAGATACAAACTCTTCTTATGTATTGTTAAGGGGAAACACTTGACTCAAGACCTCCACAAGGTTAATAAATTTATATTGAAGGGAAGGAAAGAAAAAGAAATCAAAAGAGAATAGAAGGAAATATGGAAACAGAACTTTTGTAAATAAGGGAAAGAATGGTTTAAGAGGGGTGGGGAATGGGAAAAAAAGAAGAATCAAGGTATATTATGTACAGGTACACATTCCCTGATGAATGTGATCTTATGTATATTTAAAGTGTACCAACAAAATTAATTTTAAAAAGATTTCTGCTATATTTGGTTGTATTTTGCTATGTTACTTTATTTATCCTTTTATTTCTATTCCCTTTTCTCCATTTTTTCCTTTGGACTGCTTGAGTTTCTCTTTCTTTTCATCATTCTGTGTTTTTCTCTCCTAGGTTGGAAATAAATTACAATTGTAGGTTTTAATGGCTATCCTGACAATTTTAAAGTGCTACTATCAGTGCCCTCCTGAAAAAGATCACCAGAAAGTTACTTGTAGTCAAAGTTGGGTTTCTAGTGGCAATGAAAGAAGCAGCAAATCCTGAAAAACTGAGTGGTCTCTCAGCAAGAAGGTTGTTAGGTTTGGGTTTGTTGTAGGATCTGGGCTTGTCCTAGGTGATTTGCGGTGTGAGTGGCTCAAGGAATCAGTGCTTTGCTCTGGTTTAGAGACTGTCAGAAAACAGAGCCAATTCTATATTTGAGAAACAATGTTTTATCCTGAAAGCAGGAGTAAAGGAGCTGGGCTAAAACTGTAATTGGTAAAGAAACAATAGCTATTTATGTTAGTTACAATAGACTGTGTTTGGTCATGATTATGTTTTAGACAAAGGTCATGTATTTCCTGTCTTGAGACATGATTACAAAATGGTCATTCCTTTGTCTTAATCCATCTTTATCCCATGGTGGCCTTGTCCAATGCTTGTATTCTGTTAGATTGTTCAGATTTAGGAGGAGAACATCTTGTCTTCACTATTATAGCCAGACCAACTGTATTCTAATATCTGTCAGGGACTGCTTTTTATTCTTTCTCAACAATAGTAATAATTATCAGAGTTTAAAATTTATTTACAATTTGCCTATTTCTTGAAAAACATACGGATTTTAGAAAATATCTCCTATCACTTCTTTTGTTACTTAAATGCTACTATTATTTTTAGTTTTATCATGATTTAAAAAATTCTACTTAGTTATTTCTACTGATATTATTGTTTTATACACTCAGTGTTTATATAGTCTACCTATATGTTTACATTTTTAAATTATTATTTAGTCCTTTCTTACTTTTCAGGCCATCATTTTAGGACCATTTTACTTCCACTTGAAATTTGTTTTTAGAGGTACCACTGGAAAGGTTGGTTCCATAGGTGGCAATCTCTGAGGATTAGTGTCATCAATTATTGGAATGTTCTTATTCATTAAATACTGGCTCACCAGAATTTTGGTCACTTGAAGTTTAACAGGTTCTGATTCATACTTATTTGGTGATTCTTATAATCTCATTTTCTGTTGTTCTTTTAGTCCTATGAATATATCAAGCAAAAATACTAAAATCCCCCACTCTGTGGGCCTTATGTTTTACTTTGTTGTTTCTTTTAGCTTATGATTTTTTTCTGTTATGATCATGTATTTAATGATTTCTTCTTTATTGCAGTCTCATGTTTCTTTAACCTTTGATACCTATATTTAAAATGTATTATTCCCATGAGAATTTGTGTTTGCTTCTGTCAGGAACCCAGGGACATTATTAGCCTAGGATTATATAAACTATTTTTTCATTTTGGGCTTTTTGGATCATACAGATATCATGAATTGAGATCCCCCCACCAACCCACTTGGGCTCAGATAATTGTCAGGTATTTGGGGGTTTTGTTTTTCACCCCCTGTTCTATGCAATGTCATGACCAAGATACACATGCATCCTCACTACCTTTTACCTTCCTGAGGTATGCCCTTTCACCATCTGTACCCATACGTGAGACCTTTGTTCTGAATCCCCATCCTTCCTAGATGTCAAGTTTTATCTACTGTCCCTACACATTGGGGCAGTAAACTCTAGCATTAAGTTACTATCCCAGAGAACTTGTTATGTTGGACTTAGGGTCTAAGTTTTGTGCAGTTGACAATTTTCGTTTACACTTTTAATGTAGATTTTAGTCTATTACTAGATTTTTACTGTATTATGTTTCTATATAACTTAGATCTCTGTTCATTTCATTAAAATGCAAACTTTGTGTATTTGAAACAATATCCATTTGTTTGAGAGGCTTTTATTGACTCTCTAATATAAAGTAGGATGACCTCTCATTCTCTCTTACTTTTTACATGTCAGTTCCCTTCATGTGATATATGTAAACCATGCTTATCCTGTTTACACTTTTTCATTGTTTTTTTGGTCTGTATTTCCCAGCATAGACTATTAGTCTATTAGTACAGAGACTGTCTTCTTTGTTTACTGTTGTAGTCATAGTAACCATCCCAATGGCAATTTCATAACAGGTGATCGGATCTTCTAGGATCTCTTCTGTTATTTATGTCTGTTTCCCAGCTACTCTGTGCTTTGCTTTTAATGTCTACATATTGTCTGTGCCCCTCATTAGAGATTTACCCTTTGCCCTTTGGAACTGCTTTACTCATGCATGCAAAGAGCTAGAACTATAGGAAAGTTTACGTAGCCCTCTAATTGGGCTTTAGCCAAAGACTTACTAATGTAAGAATACTGAGGGTGCAAGGTACACTTCAAACTGAAACTGGGAGCTTGCTTCTCCCTCTCTCTCATGGCTGTTTTCTGGGAGTCTGCAAGTAAAATCGCTTGAATAGGATTCCTTATCTCAGAGTCTGCCAACTTAATGCTATTCAATAAATATTTATTAAATGAATAAATAAATATTTCTCTGCAGTCAAGTGTTCTTGTAAGGCTGTTGTGCTACCTCATATTTTCTGTCATTTCAAAAATGTTTTTTTTTCTTGGATTTTTATTAAAGTCACAAAATAATTCCTTGTATAGTGTACTTTAGGTAAAAAATGTTTTTCTGATTACCAACTGCTATGCTTTAGTACAGAATATTCTTGTATCCTGTGCTGTGGAGTTTTCTTGGCTGGTTTACCTGTCATTGAATGAGAAACAATAAATGTAGGCAATTAGTTGACATTTCATAAGATTGACTATTGTTGATTACTCTCCATGTTCACTTGGTTGACCTTCATGTACACCTTTTTGGTGCATACTGGCAGGCATTGGTATGTTCAAAGCTCTTTCCTAACCTTCTCAATGCAAATAGTTTTTATTTAATGTTCATACTAAAAGGAAAAAGGATCTTCTGCTGCCTAAGAAGTATTATATGTGGTATATGCGAGTAGAGGGTGCTACTTGATTATAAGATGGAAAATACCCTTCATCATTTACTTCACATTAAATTCTTCTCTCACCTTGGAAACAATTTTGACTCATTATCCTAATTTAGTATTAAAATTATTGTAAATTTCTTGACGGATCCTTGGTTTCTTTTTATTTTAGTTGCCCAACTTCAATGCTCGCAGAATTAACTTCTTTACATAAAATCCTATTACTTTCTAGTTTTAAAGCCCTTTCTGGATCTAGATTTCTTTATGGGAGAAATTCTGTATTTCTTGTCCTTTTTACAAGCTCTTTAAGAATTCCTTCTTAACCCCTTTCTTTAGCTCCATTATCTCTATCCCTGACATTTATTCTAATTTCCACTTGGATTAAAATTTTATCATTCTCCAAGTATTCTTTGCTCTTTTCCCTCCATTAATTTATACATGTTGTTTCCTTTGCCTGAAAATAATTCCATAGCTTTGTTATGTGGAATAAGCCTGACCATAGTCCAAGCCATGTTTCACATATCTCTTCAGTAACATTTAATCCAACCTGTACTTTCTACCCACATCACACAAAAGTAAGCCCATTCCCTTCAGCTAACAGCCAAAACACACTCTGTCCATACCACTGTGGATGCCATGCTTGTAGCTCTGATTCCATTCTAAGACTGAAGGGCTTATTCCCCTAGCTGCTGCAAATGCTGCCACTGCCAGCTCTCAGCTGTCTGTGAGAATATCCTTTGTTTGCCAAGGGCTACTTCACCCAAACTTATGTCCAATTCTTAAGAGCAGACTGCATCCAAAGACATGTTGATATATAGGAGTTATAAAATCTGGCCTCTTGTCCCTGTTTGGGATACTCTGAAGGGCCATCTCAGCTTTACAATTCCCCGTGGGATCAACTAAGGATATTGTTAAAACTGTATAGCAAACCAGAACTTTCCTATGCCAAATCTCTCTAACTTCCTTCCCTCAGAGGTGTTGGTCCACAGAGTACTCCCTTATTTACTCCCTAGAAAATGAGTCTTCTCAGAGTCTGCATCCCATAAAAATCATTGAATAACACAACAATTATTTCTCTTACTTTAATGTGAAATCCTTTAGGATGGTATTGTGATGGTCATTTTTATTTCCTAGACATTTGACATAGGCCATGGCACAGTAGTGCAGTAAATGTTTCTTAGTTGAATGGGTGGATGGATATTTTCATTCTGACTAGTTGGGTAAGAAAATAAATCTTATCCATTTTTCTCCATATGAGCTTATGTACTATTATAAACTTGGAAAGTTTTTTTTTATTCTCAATATTAGTTTATGGCAGCATTTGGGATATATCATACTGATTCTTATTTTGCCTTAAATATAATTAATAACATTTAATTTATTCATCAAATATTAAAATAAACGATCTACATGGGACTAAATTTTCAAATTTTTTATATGAACGAAGAAGTCACCATTTTTCCAGCATAAAATATGCAAGGGATTATGATTTCTTTCTGAAGTTATACTTATTAATTTTTAAAAAACAGGAGAGCTATCTTTATAAAATAATTATAGATTACTCACATTACTTAGAGTTACTCTTTCTGTAAATTATTAATTCCCATTAGACCTTTCTAAAGGGCTATACAAGGCTTTTTCTGCAGTTGAATGGACTTTTATATTTATATATACTCTTTATATGAGACTATATATACTCCCAATATTGATAGATATCATCCTTATACAAAATCATTGAGGCGTAGGATGTTCAAGCAAGTTGCTTAAGATCACAAAAGTGGAAGAAATGGTATTCAATCTTGGGTAAAAATTATACTTAACATTTAATTTCCTTAGGGGAAAAATATTAAATGGGTAAAATTTTATTTTAATCCACCCCTCTTCCCCATCACCAATCCTGATAATTAACTTTAACAGTTTGCTTAAAGCATGACCTTAGCTAGGGATATTAACATTTAAAAATGCAAAAATTGAGTAATTAAAAAAAGACTATCCTTTAGCTTGGGTTCTTGTCCACATCATATTCCAAGCTACATAGCTCTATTATAGCAAGAAAGTGCCTAGGATAATACTTAGGCTATGTCTACTCCATTAGCTCCTCCTCTACCACCTTCCTGTTCTTCCAACATGAAATGGCGAATAAGAGTCTCACTGTAATGCTGTTTTTTCAAAACCCTGTTTAGATTGGGTTTTTCCTGATTATTAAATTAGAAAACACTAATGCTATGGTGAATGTGATTGATTGGAATTCTTTACTCATTCCTGCCTTTTTCTTTGCATTATCCTTTTCTGCTAAGGGCCAGATTCTTGTAGCAAGGATTCTAAATATGAATTAAGTCCTTTCAATCAGATTCACTCATAAGAGATTTAGAAGGCTGACTCCAGGCAGAAACCAAATGACAGAGGCTGTTTCTGCTGGCCTGTAAAATTCATCAATTCAAGAGTGTCTAGAAAAAGTTGTGGCACAAAAATCAAGGTTGTAGAATAAAGTAACCAACATTGTGCATGTCCAGAGGAAGCATCCTAATTCTTGGATCACATCTATGGTAGTGTATTTTTAAACTCGAGAGTTTCAGTGATTCCTGTTCCTCTAAGGCTTCCAATGATTTTATAAAATCTAAGCCTATGATTTAAATCTCTCTTTTCTTAAAATAACTAGAATGATTTGTGTTTCCTGCTAGGAATCCTGACTTATACAAACACAAATTATAAATACTTCATGGCAGCAGTTTTTTTCCCTGTTGTCTTTGAGGTTTAGAGGTTAAATCTTACACCAGTGAGTTATTTACACTGAATAACTGCAACCACCTAGTTATAAATTGTCAATATTGCCAGAGATGGTATTAAATAGAACCTTTCTCTAAATCATGAGCTAAAAAGTGCTTTTGCCATGTAGCTTTCAATGCTAAAGCCTATTCTAAGAAGATTTTCCTCTGATTTTTTAATCTTTATTTCTTTCTTTGACATCATTTTTTGCCAGATTTAAACTGGAGTAGGAAAGCACTTAAGGGACAAAGGACAGAGGTTGGAAGACCAGTTTGAAATGCACAGCTCAGCTCCAAATCATATATACATACATATGTATATATATATATATATATATATATGTATATATATATGACTCCAGTCCAATGCATTTGTACTTCTGAGGGGATTTTTGCATCTAAAAAATGAGGACACTGGTAA
This sequence comes from Heterocephalus glaber, assembly GCF_000247695.1. The sequence continues at coordinate 7,977,785 of NW_004624829.1, read as the reverse complement.
TCTCTGAACACAAGTCACAGACAGACTCTTATATGGAGCTAACAACGTGGTGATTGAGCTGACATGTGAATCCCAGCTACTTGGAGACCTCTGAGCATTCACATGATTGATTTTCAATCCTTCTTATGTGGCCACAGACACTTGAGTAAAACTTTGGCTTTATCTGACATTCGGAGACACTAGATTAAAATCTTACTCCCTCATGATTTGGACATAAGACAGATCAAAGCGTGCTTCAGTTTCTACTAATAAAGTTCATTAAGCCATATATTAATAAGGTTTGCCTGTTATTCAGATACTACCTGTAATCTCAATGCCAACATTATTCAGAGGCTCCATTGTATTTACAAAGAGGAAGCGTAAGGTGATTAAACTTAATTATTAACAAAATCATGGCTTTTGCTAAAATTTCCTGAGTAGGTATTTTTTACTTGCCTTAAAGCAAGAATCACCAGTATGCAGGGGAGTATTGAAGAAAATTGCCTTAGAACTAGAATAGTCAGTCTATAGTCAGCTCTTGAATAGGCTGAATAATAATGTACTGGATAAGATCAGGAACTCTGAAATCAGGTTGCCTGGGTTGGAACTTCAATAACACAAATTATTAACATTGACCTTGAATAAGTTACTTAACCTCTTTTTTATTTAGTTTCATCACCTATAAAAATCTTACCCATCTCATAGAGTGATTTTGAGGATGTGGGGGATGCATATTTGTCAGAAATCTAGAAAGTACTTGGCACACAATAGGTTTGAAAAAGTATTTAATTAAAACATGGTTAAAAGACATTTGTCTTCCATCTTTTGGTACAACAGACTCTCTAGAGTCTAAGAGTTAGTCCTCAATAGTCTACCTTATTCGACCTTTTCTTGAGCTTGCTAGAATTTGTTCAGCTAGCAGTCTTTCTCTGGTTAATGAACTTTATGCATTTGCTCCACATATGTACATATTTTCCTTCTTGACCTGTTGCTCGGTCAACTGCTAATTTTTTGTAAAATATCTGTTAAATGTAGGATAACATTTATTTTAATATTGTTTAATTTGTTGCTTGATGGAATACTTTAATAATTATATAAATGCAGACTTCACTTATGAAAGATTTCTATCAATTGCCTTTTCATGGAAGAGTTCAGCTCATTTGAACTAATTAAATTTTCTGTACTATGCAGGCTTCTACTCCTTGACATTTGAATAAATGCAGTCCAGGCTGAGAAAGCATTAGACACACCCACCAAATACTTGTGGAAGGGCAATAGATAAGGCTCACAGTGGTCTCCAGCAACCTTGGGGAGGGAGGGAGGGGTTTGGAATAAGCACTGAAATGACTAGAAAACAACAGTCCTAGGCTTTCTCAACACCCTGGTGATAGTTTTGGGATCTAATTCTTTGGATATCCTGAGAAACTAGGGTCTTACCTATCTGTCTCCTAGGGTCTCTTGGATTTCTATATCATGAGATGGCCAAACCCCTCTATGCTGGTATATTGTTCAGGGCCTGATTTTTTTTTCTTTAATAAACTGTCTTTGTCTTTAATAAACCCAGAAGTGAATTGTTGGCTGCACATCTTCCTGCCTTGCCTTAAATAAATTTCCCTAGATGCAGCCCTAGTTCTCAATGCATGCTACTATCTTATCCAAGTTCATGCTATCAGCCCATTCTTCCAGATTATACCATCTGTTTGATTTAGGATTTGTCAAAAATTACACTGGATTTTGATCCATTAAGTAGCAATGAAGTCTGGACATCACATTTTGTTTGAGGTCTACATTTCAGTTAAGACTTGTTTATACTTTGGTTCAGGTTATAATTATTCATTACTTTTTGGGCTACTATTTTTGTCAGAGATTGCCCTGCATGCCAAAGTACTTTATCTCTGTCAGCATATTATGTGCCTATTTAAGTATTCAAGAGTTCTCCTGTAAAGCTTTAACAGACATTGTATTCTTTGTATCTCCTCTGTAGCCCTTGGAATTGTTTGTAGAAATGTGGCTGAGTTGGACAAAACTTAATATTCAGGGACTGGGATCTCTAAAGCTTGCCTTGATGTCACCTTGAAAATTGGATCTGAATGTTTGTACATTTCCTATTTATTCATACCTGTATAAGCCAGACTTTTCTCTTGGAATGACAGGAATGAAAATAGAAATGAATTCCTATAATTTTGTGTACAGTATCTTGTCCTGTTTTCAAAAAATAACTTTAAAATATAGTCATTATAGTAACTTGGAAATGTGAATCATTTTTGTCTATTAAACTGCATTATTAGGTAGTATTTGATATTTTTGAAGTACTTTATAATAATTTCTTTAAATAGTTATTCCTCACAATGGTCCTATGATACAGAGAATTACTATTATATTATCTTCTCTTTGTTTTCTTTGGGGAAAATAAAAATCAGCTTATAAATTTTCAAATGTTACCAAGTGAGTCAGTGGCAAAATGGGATTTGAAATCCCAGTGTCTATGTCCCTGATCAGTTATTATTTCTATTCTAAGCAGATAACTCTACCATTTCTCTATTTATTGTTTAGTCTGTCATTTCTTACTCCAACAAAATCCAATTAAATTTCTCAGTGTTACATCTCCCTCCTCCCGTACTAATTATTTCATTTTGATTTGCATAATTTCATCATGAGCATTAAGTGAAGACTTGTGTAAAAGCAAGATGGGTTAAGTCATTTTTTTCATACCTTTCTAACACTTTAGCTGTTTGATTTTGCTTAGTAAAGCTAACATGAAAATATATCATCTTTTTTGATTAAGTTAAATCATTATGCAAATCAGATGATCAAGTCTTTACTCTCTACATGTACATTAATTTTGTAAATATTAAGTATTTTTTGATGGTGTGATTTGTCTATACATTTATTGAAGCCAGGGATTGTGAATTCTAATGACAGAGCAAATATGATACAAATAATAAAAGATCTTTGGATTTAGCAGCTGCCTTTTCCCACATGAGCTATGTGACCTTCAGTAGTTATTTAACCTCTTTATCTTAATATTACTATTCTATACAATGGTAATCATATTTACCTCATAGAATTCAATAAAGATAAACTAAGGAAACATATTTTGAAAGTACTTGACTGCCATATAGCCAACACACATCAGTCGGCATCAGTCTCACCTTCTAATTGCTTATATAGACCCAGACTGACAATATGAGGCTCATTACTCATTACAGGTATCCAACAAATGTTTTCCACTGGAAAAAATATTTGCAAAATGAACAAGAACAAATTTTATTACAGTATTTTCTTTAAAAAATTCCTTTCCATGTACCAAGTGTTTGTAATTATTGAACAAGTATTGTTCAGTATGCTTTAATTGTTTTTAGCTTAAACAAACATTTTAGTAATTGGGTAACTTGCAGAAGTTCAACTGCCTTCTTTTCCTACAAGGAAACATGCACAAAATTTATTGACTTATGTTTAATATTACCAAGAAGGGAAATGTCAAAAATGTTTTTAGAGGGAATTTTTTAAAAATATAAGTTCCTTTTAGTGTATCAGGATCCAGTTAGCTAAACAGAAACCACACTAGAAGTTCGTCAGTTGGAATTTAATATACAGAATTGAATATACAGGTGTTAAAAAGAATATACCATGTGTGATTGTTTAATGTGATATGTCAACTTGAGTTGAGCCTAGCAAATTAGTAATGCTCTAGGTGTGTCTGGATGATTGACATGTGGGCCACAAACTATGGAGAGAAGACCCACTCCAGATGTGGGTGGCACCAACCAATAGGCTTGCAGCCTGTATGGAAGAGAAAGAAACCACCCCTTTTTTTCTTCAGAGGAGTGCCTCTCTTCATCACTGCTTTTAGACATTTACTTCCAATTCTTTCAGGTTTCCACTGCAGATTCTTCATTCTTCCAATGCAGGGCCATCAGCTTTCCAACACAGACACACCAGATTCTGCAGTAAGGTCCAGGGCTTTGACCTTCCTCTGGGCCTCCAGGATGCAGACAGCCACTTTGCATCTCTGATCTGGCAGGTGGCTGTTAGGACTCTTCCACTTCTGATCCTGGAAGCCTACCTAGTAAATCCTTCGTATAATCATATACATATACTTTATATTAAATCTGTTCCTTTAGTGAACTTTAACTGAACATTACTGTTTTGATCTAAAATGGCTCCCCAAAACTCATGCTTTGGAAGGTGATTGGATTGTGAGGGTGTTATAGCTCACTCACTGTTAGGAGGTGAGTTCTCCTTGGAAGTGTTGGGCCACTGGGAACTGAGCTGGAAGGGTGTGCCTCCCTTCCTGGCTCCTCCCTTCACTATCTACTTCCTGGTGGCCATGATGTGAGGCGCTTTCCTTCACTGTGAGCTTCCACCATGCCTTCCTGCCTTGGAGGTGGCTAACTGTGGACTACAAACATTAGCCAAAATGTACCTCTCTTTCTTGATGTTTTGAGTATCTGATATTTTGTCCTATCAATGAGAAAGTGTCTAAGACAACCTGAGTAACTCAAAGATAACTGCAAAAAAGCTTTGACCATCTCTAAATTTGAGAATATAAAAGGGAAGAAATTGGGGCAATGAGGCCATCAGAATTTAGAAAATGAAAAAATGGAAGCAAAGTCTTTGTAAATAGAGAGGGATGGAGGGGTTGAAGGGAGGGTAGGGGAAGGGGGGAAAATAAGAACTAAGAGAGTATGTAAAGGTGCATATCTCCAATGATGAATGTCGTTATGTTGTATACCTAAAATGTACCAATAAAAGGATATACAAAAAAAAATTTAGAAGAGGCACTGGCTGAGTTGGTGGTCAGACTGAAGTCACTTGTTGCTTCTGCTACCTTGGGCTCTCAGAGGAGAGGCTCTACATAGCTGGAGCTAAGACTTTTAAAGAGCTAGAAACACCTAGATGCTGTTGGTACCTTTGAGTAGGCACAATATGGTTGGTTGTTGGAATTTCAAAAGGAAACTAAACTGTATGAAACCACTGATGCTGAGGCTTGAAACAAAATTCAGCCCCCTCTCTTCACTTGCTTTCCAATTTCTCACTAGTATCTTCTATTGGTTGAAGCAAATGATTTGCCAACTCATGTCTAAGGAGTAGGGGAAACAATGTTCAGAGTGTCAGCTATAGCATCACAAAACACACAGGGGTATATTTGAAGCTGAGCAACAAAAGAAATAAATAACTGATATACACATATAACTAAAAGCAATGATAATAACTTACTCTAGTAACAAATTACTCTAGGCTTTAGATAATATTGAGTTTCATCAAAATTGTGATACACTCAGATTCATGTGTGTATCACAATTAAATTGTATTCCTTGTAGAACTTGTGGCTTTAAATAATGACTAGAAATTGGTTGTGATATAATTTTTACACTGACCCACAGAAAAACACATCCATATCCAGTGGCCACTTCCTGCCCCTTTTCCTGAAGTATGCTCCAGTATTACTCTGTACCTGGATGTGCAGATTGGTTTTTCTTTGTGAAGCATGTGCTTCATAAAGCCCAGTAAAAAGTAAAACAGCGGCAAATGGGTGTCTTGAAACTCCCAGAGAGATTGTTGAACAACCAAGCCTTCATGCGAGCAGACAGGTTCTCAGATTTCTAGGACTCTCATTTATTTATTGAATCAGAATGATGTTGAGCACTTAAATACTTCCTTTGAGAACTGTGTAATAGGATCTAATGCTGTTTACCTCATGTCTACTCTGTGGATTAGTCTAGTGATTTTTTGGACAACCACAGTGCGTGGAGTATAAACTTATTTCAAGTATATGAACTTAACCAGTAATACTTTCAAAACTACATTTATTCCAGGGAATATGTATTTGAATTTCAATAAAAATTAAGTCAGAAATAATTTAATGCACTCTAAAATATTTTTTTCTTTTGTACTGTGTTTACAAAGATTGAGACTTAATAAGAGTTTTTGACAAAAGAATCAGACCTGATATAGCTCTAACATGGTACAATAGCAATTATTTGATGCTTTAGTGACATGTTTATATTTGAAGAAATTCATGGGCATATCCTGTTATTTCTGTAGGGGAAAGCTGATACTTTTATCACTTAGATTTGATAGACAAGAGGACAATAAAAACCTGGATAACATATGCTTACATGGATTTATAGGTATCTGAATGGCTATATTGTAAGTGCATTGGATAATGGATCATATCAATATTTGTGTGAAAGGAGCAGATTGATACATTGCATACTATTGCTACCTTTTCTTCCAGTCTGTTAAATGTAAAATACTCAAAGACAGGTTTAAGAGATATGGCATTTGCTTTTTAGACGTTAAAAACCTGAGACAAGTAGCTAACACTGGAGCATTGGATGTCAAACTGCTGTCTAAAATAATCTTGATAGGTTGAAATAATAAGATCTAATCAAGATGAATTTTAGTGGGATATATACAAAGGAAAAATGTGGGAAATGTGATTTAACAATGGAACATTTGTGGAAAATGACTACAAGAACAAAATGTTCAAATGATGGTATGTGTCTACTAATAAAATCAGTTCCTCTTAAAATCAGTTCCTCTTCAGATACATTGAGCTGATATCCGTATCAAGGGAGAACAGATTCATAACTCTTCATTTGTGAAATGTCAGGTGAGAAGTACTCTCTCTTCCTAGCAATCAGCTGTACTCTATACTATCCATTTGTAAGCAATTTTTGCTGTCCCTCCCAGAGGTGCCCTTATGAAGTGTCTTGACAGCCATAACTAATTATCTGTTGGTCAGTGAATGTTTTTTACTCCCCACACCTTCAAGAGAGGAAGATACTTAAGAGGGCTAAAACAATGCTACAAGGAAGGCTAAGGATACTAATCTTTTCTTTCCCTCCAACAAAGGACTTGAACATGGATTTTGGGGAAATCTGCAGTATGTCATAAAAAATGCCAGATAATAAGTTTTACATGCTTTATGACATCCTTAAGAGTTTCTTAAAATTCTTGATGTCTTATATTTATAAGAATTTATACAGTGAAGTCACATCTGGTTTTATTTCCTTCTATCAGCAACAATAGCAGCAGCAAAAACTCTCATTTTCTAAATCATACCTGTGTGCCAAGGACTTTACTAAGTACTTTACCTGTTATATCTCATTCAGTTGTAATAACTCATTATGAAGAAGAATAATCCAAGGTTTAGAGATCTGAGAAATTTGCCCAATCCTACCTTAACAGTCAGTGCTAAAACTGGAGCTTAATTCTAGGTCATCTCACTTGATAGAAGCAGCTCTGCCTGTAGTTTTAGAAAGAGTCATGCACTGCATTTGGGGGGACTTGAGTCCTAGGGAAGGTCTAACTTACCACTGTGATGAAACACTTCACTTTTCTGGGCCTTTACTTTCTTTTTTTGTGAATTGGGTTTGCTGAACTGAATGATAAATGTGGTGCCTTGCAGATCCATTCCTCTAAACGTAGTTTATTGAGAATTTGAATGTTTTTTTTTCTTTAGCTAGAGAAATTAGAATTTGACTAAAACTTGAAAATAATTATTTGTAGCAGAAGTTTTCAGTGCTAATTCCCCCAGATATCAAGGCAAAAATAATAAAAGATGTGATAATTCACTGATAGGATTTTGAGGAATGATATCAAACATTAAATGTAAAAATTAGAACTATTTATCATTGATTTCAAAATTATTTTGATAGGTTTGATTTTTTTAACCTTGTACATATGTCAGAGGATGTCAAATGAGATTGTATTTAGTTTCTCAGAGAGCTGAAAACCTGAAAAATAATTGGTGACAAGAGCCCACACATTTTATCAAGAGCTGCCAGCTACACTTCTGTCAGAAATGTTTTGTATGCTGTATAAAGTCAGTGACTGGGAGGAGGCTCAAGGAGAGCTTTTGTGGGAGTATTTAGTGTGTTTTGAGTGTTAGCTATATAAATATATTCACTCCACTAATTCATTGAGCTGCACATTTGTGAGTTGAACACTTTTCTGTATTTATGCTGTATGTCAATATAATTTTTCCTAGAAATTGTCGCAGAAAGGTCAAAACACTAACAACTCTAGTCATTTGCCTCTAGGATATATAAGAGACAACTGAGCATTTGACTGTTAATGAAGACATTATGTTAGGGAATTGTCAACCAAATAGGAAGTGTATGAAACTTTCCATGACACTCCCTTCAAGTATATTCAGGTATATATTTTTATTGTACTTATCAAGACATTTAAAAGTTACTCCAAGATCAGTCTAGAATTTTTAGCAGAAAAACCCAATTAAAAAAGTGAAATGGCAAAACTTATTATAGACCTTGAACATCCCCACTCCAGAGAATCTGTATTCTCAAACAAATAAGACCATTGGGAAAAGGAATGCAGGCAAATTGGGAGAAGTCATAAAATGATGGAATATTAGGCATCAGGAAGGCAGATATTTGAGGTCTAAGATTTTTTCAGGTAAATAGGTATTCTGCTTTGCTACAAATTAACTTTTTCTCTATCCTTGGTAGATTTGAAAACATAGAGCTGAAGTCCAAATTTTCAAACAATGGATGTATAAATTAATATATTTTTTGTTTAAATAACTGAGTAAATAAAAGACAATAAATTATGATGATAGTCAAAGTTATATTGAATAGAATATACTGTAACTCACTCATTCAACGAATTGCCTATTGTGGCCTTACAATGTTCTAGTCACTTGGAACAATGTCATGGACAAAATGAGAGAATCTTCCATTTATAGAATCTTCGATTTGGCAAGAGGGGAGGACATTTAAAAATAATTGCACCAATAATTAAGTATAAGCCTAAACAATTCTGCAAAGCAATGTTGAAGTATTCAATTTTCTAGAATCAATGTTTATAAAGGTATCAAAGTATATTTATATTGAGCATTAATATCACTTTTTGAATATATGACTCTCAAAGTAAAAATGCCACACAAATAACGTTTATTTACAATTGCACTCAATGGTTTTTATTCCTTTTTGTATATTAAAGTGGTGTGTTAATATTGTTAACACAGCATATGTATTATTGTAACCTTATACTTGGAAAATTCCTTCTCTTTGAAAATGCATTTTTGTTTATCTTAGTTGTCTTATGAAATTTATGTTGCTAATAGCTACAATAATATTTAGTTGGATCATTTGTTCTTTTTTGGCGGGAGTGGTACTGGGGATTGAACTTGGTTCCTTGCATTTGCACAGCAGGCGGCAAAACCACTGAGCTAAATCCCCAGCCCCGGATCATTTGTTCTTAATTGGCAAGGAGGCTGCATTTCAACAAGATTCAGTTGTTTTGAGAGAAGCTCAGGCTCCTAGGGCAGAGAAGCTCAGCCAGTCCCAGTACCCAGAAGGAAGCTCCCCACCTCCATTCCAGGCTCCTAGGGCAGAGAAGCTCAGCCAGTCCCAGCACCTGGAAGGAAGCTTGCCCTCTGCCATC
>NW_004624829.1:7929077-7966084 GCF_000247695.1 Heterocephalus glaber | reverse complement strand
TTTCTCCAACTAGTGACAGGATCATATGGCTTTCTCCTTTCCTCTGTTAAAATGATGACTTTTGGGGGTGGATCTTCCAATGATGAACCAACACTGCCATACCTATAATAAAACCACTTTCTACATACTTCCAGATCTGACTTCTAAGAGTTTGTTTTGTTAAACAAATTTCTCTCTATGTTCATACTTTTTTCTTCTATTATCTATCCAGTTTTAGGATTAGCACAATGTTGAGTTCCTAAAATGAGGGGAGAAGTGTTCTTTCTTTTTTCTGCTTTGTTTGATATAATTTATCAGTTAAAATGTTTATGAGCCTGCTGTTGTCATATAGGTAAGTTTTCAAGCCAGGAATATACTTTCTTTAATAGGTGCTATTCAAATTTTATATTTCCTCCAGAGTTAGTTTCATTAATTTGTCTTCTAAGTTACTTCTTAGAAGTTGTCAAATTTATTTCAAAAAAGATTTTTGTAATATGCTTTCTGTATCTTTTTAAATTCTGTAAAATCTGTGGTAATGTCTCCTAGATCTTAATATTGTAATTAAAAAAATGTATAACTTATATTGTGTAACAGGAAGAAAAGATCTAAAAGAGCAGGGGAATTGGGAGGTGTAGGGGAAGGGAAAAAAGTGAAAGCAAAAAATATGAGAAGAGGAAAAAAATGGAAACAAGGTCTTTGCAAATAGGGAAGGGTGGAGGGGGTGAAGGGAGGGCAAGTTAAGGGGAAAAAAAATAAGAACCAAGAGACTCATGTAATGGTACAAGATCCCAATGATGAATGTAACTATATTTTATACCTAAAATGTACCAATAAAGTTAATGGGGAAAATAAATAATAGCAATAATTCATGTTTGCCAATCTGCTGGGTGTCAAATGGCATCTCATTTGGCCTTCACTTGCATTCCCTGATTACTAATAAACTCAAGCATCTTTGTATACAAAAAAAAAAGATTCAGTTGTTTTGCCAATTAATTAACTAAATTTTTAAATGAGTCAGTACTAAAGCTAGTTTTGAATAATCCTTTCCTGGCTTCAGGCTTATTTACTACTTAAATGTAATGTATTACTGAAAAATGCTTAAACATAAATGGAGAAGTTCTAGATTGTTCTGCTTTCAACGCAAGGAAAAAAATCCTAAAAAATCACAGTATTTTCCAACTACTCCAGAAATCCAAAGTCTAGAGCACTGATCCAAAACAATAATAGATTTCTCATAAATGCATAGGGTTAAGGGATTAATAAATGATGAAGATGGACCTAAATATCTGAATCGCAAACCCAGAATTAATTCTTTTGTCTCCAGATGTTTGATTCTAGGTTTATTCATTAAATACATGAGATTGTTATTCAACATTCAAGTTCACTGCACATATATTTTTGGTTGTCTTGCCTAGCTATTGCTGTATTCTTCATTTTCCCATCACTGGGATGAAATATCTGACATGTGCAACAGAAAGGAGGAGAGGTTTATTTTGACTCAAGTTTCAGAAGGATCAGTTCATATATGACTGGCTCTAACACAAAAATGGCATGATGGGAGGGCATGGCTGAGGAAAGCTGCTCATCTGGCAGCCAGGGAGCAGAAAGAGAAGGGAGGACCTGGGGGGATAAGAATACATCCTTTAAATTTATGCCCCCATGCCCACTTCCTTTAACCAGGCCCTACCTCTTAAGTATATGTTTGGCTATGAACTCATCAATAGACTAATCCACTGATGAGTATACTGCACCCATGATCCAATCACCTCCAAAAACTGGGCCTCTGAACACATGAGACTTTTGAGGGACATTTTAGTTCTAAACAGTAACAGTTATCATTCTTACTGTTAAAATTGTGTGTAAATTTCAAGCATTACAATATTACCTGATAATCACAAACAACTTTATGAGGAGATATTTAATCAGCCATTCATTTCTATTTTAAAATGTATTGTCTCAAATCCTTTTTTGAGGAGCATTTTACAACACTGAATTTAACAATATATTCTCTTACCGCCCCACCCCCTTGGTTCTGAGGATTGAATCCAGGGCCTGCACATTGAACCACATCACCAGCCTTTTTCTGAAATTTATTGTGAGACCTGATCTCACAAAGTTGCTAAATTACTTAGGCTGGGCTCAAATTTGAGATTCTCTCACCTCAGCCTCCTAGAACACTGGGACTACAGATGTACACCACCACACCCAATTTATGACATAGTCTATATCACTGATGGGGGACCTTTTAGAGCTTTTCAATGATATAAACAGCTCACTGCAGGATGTGTGCCATAGGTTTGCTACCACACTTCTATATGTTTAAATTTCTCTCATTTCAAATAACACATAATGATCTATTCTTATTTGGTGACCTTTCTCATTTTTTTCGTTGTTCAGCATGACCAAGTATGTTTTTGCAAAGTAAACAACAAAATCTATTTCCTTTTCTCTTGCTGTCTTCCAGATTGTTCTAACATAGTACTATATGTTTAGACCTTAGATTCCCTAAGTCTCACCATCCTGTGGCTCTAGGTGAACAGTAATGAATCAGTTATCTATAGCTTCCTCTATCAGTGATAATGTGCCACTTTTAGCCACAGGTCATCCTCTCTACCTCACTGCCTCATATTTTTGCTGAGGTATTTTCTGGGTGTCTTTCATACTTCTAGGGCAACTCAGAAGCTATATACTCATCTTTGGGCCCTCTCATCTTTCTGTTGCTATTTTCTTTCTTAATTTTAGGTGTCATCTGTGAAACTACTTAAAAGTGGTACCTCTTCACTGCCATTGTTTTCAATGTCTTCCACAAGAACCTTGATATCTGGATCAAGAGATTTGCCACCTAAATTAACAATCAGGAAATTTTAACATGCCAAGTTTTCATGTTCCTGAGACTCCTCTGGAAACTGAGATGGGAAGGATTATTATTATCCATTCTTTTTCACCTTTTGTTACCTAGGTACTAATACTGTGTTCCTTATGACACCAATGTCACTCAAAATCCTTTATGAAATCAAAGTAAACCACTTTCTACATCTGTATGGCACTGTCATAATATCTGACATATCACTATGTGCCTTAGATAGGAAATACTATTTTAGAAAAAATACTACCTGACCTTTTTCATCTCAATTCCTTTACCATCCCCCAAGATGAACACCTTGCCACACAACATGGCCAGTAAATTTAGCTAAAATGTGCCATACAAATAAACTCAACTAATTCCTTCTAATTCCTTCTTGATAGCTCCACCCACAGTTTCATGAGGAATATTTTGACTTTAGTTTGATAATAAGGAAGTTCTTTTTACTATCATATCCACCTCTCATATTCAGTTCATGCCCCCCCACCAGGTAATGGTGCTGGAAATCAACCCTTGCACTTGTCTGGCAGGAGCAGTGCCACTGAGATAAATCCTGGGTCCTCAGTTCATGTTTAAAACCACATTGTTCTGTGCCTTATTCTCCACATCCAACTCTATGTCAGAGTACAGCTCTAATGTTTAAGTTAAATCAGTATCAAAATTTGATGGACCCAACTTAGCCAAGGCAGTAATAAAAGACCTAGAAGTGTAGTAAGTCCAGAAAGCTGGAAAGTTTTAAGGTTCTTAGAAGAATTATTGAACCCATGGTCCAGCCTAGAATCATAGGATTAGATAAGATCTTTTTTCAAAGGAATCATTTATTATGAAAGCTTATAAAGGTTACATTTCTATATTAAAAGATTTTCTCTAGTTTCCTTCAATTTCAAATTTATTTTATACTCATGCCCATCAGCCTAGTTTTTAATCATGCTTTTATTCCAACTGGGTATCAAAAAAAGGAAAAGTGAACCTGTAAACATGACCTTCTTCCACAAAACAGGGGGTGCAGATGTCTTCTTAAAAGCACAGTATCAATAGATAAGGTAATTGAGAACCCTTTCAGGAAATATAAGAAAGGTAAAGAATTCTAACTAAGTTATAAAATCTTAACCGCAAGAGGATATAACAGACTACTGCAAGATAAAATGGTATGTAGAAGGTTGTTATGATAGCAGGGTGTTTGTGATTTATAATACTAATCTTTAGGAACCAAAAGGTTAGAACAAACAGAACCAAGTGAATTTGAAAGAGCTACTGACCACAGCTCAATGACCAGTACACTCTATATTAGTTCTGAATGAGTAATAGCCTCTATAAACCTCCACACAGAAGATACTGATGTAGAAACTTAGTCACCAGTAGAAGAAACTATATTATAGCAACTGCTCTGAAGACACAAAAACAGTAAAACATTTGCTCTCAAAATATAGTATGGGGCTTAACACCATTGGGATCACCAGGGCATTTGTGAGATATGCAAATTCTTCAATCCTTTCTGAGATCTAGTAAATCAGAAATTCCAACACGGGGCCAAGAAATTCATGTTTAATCCTTTAATACTCCTCTATGTAATTCTGATGCATTTTCAAGTTTTAGAACCACTGATTTAGGAATAACTTATGAATGACTTTACTTGCATGAACAAATGTTGGCAAATTGCTAGGTTCAAGATTTCACAGGGCTAAAAGAGGCATACAACAAAATTGATGAAATTCAGGGTCTTAATACTTGTTTAAGACAAAAAACACATTTTACAGATTTTTTTAATCCAAGTCAGCAATAAGAACAATGCCCACAGAAAAATAAGGTTAAGATTAATTGCCAATTTTGTAGAGTTGAATGTTTTAAATGTCCTTGGGGTCAGGAAAGTCTCCTTACTTCCTGGGATTAGGGAAGATTGCTAATAGGGGTTAATGGTTTGGAGTGTTAGAAAGCTTTGAATAGAAGCTAGAAAGACAGCGAAAGTGGGAGGGGACTTTCGCAAAAATCTTGAATTTTATCACATATTCAAAGAGAAATAAATTCTTCCAAAAAAACCAGAAAAGGGAATACTTCAAAACCAAGGAAACTATTATTAGGTCGGCATCATCCTGATACCAAAGCCAAAGACACTATAAGAAAACTATAGTATCTCTAATAAACAGGTGTATGGACTCTCAATAAAATAAGAGCAAACAGATTCAACAACAGATTAAAAGCAATATACAACGTGACCAGTAGGATATATCCCTGGAATACAAGGATGATTTAACAAATGTAAATGTATCTACCACATTTACAGAATGAAAAATTTAAAAAAACAATCATCTCAATAGATGCAGAAAAAGCATTTAACAATGTTTATCCTTTCATGATAAAAACTCTAAATAAACTAAGTATAATTGTAACTTATGACACTATAATAAAAGCCATTTATCAAAAGCCCAAAAGCAATATTATAGCATTCCATGGGGGAAAATTGAAAGATTTTCTTCTAAGAACCACTGTAAGACAAAGATACTCAATTTCCACTTCTATTCAATACAATACTGTCAGTATTAGCCAGAAAAGTTAGACAAGAAGACATGAAGGTATCCAAATTGAAAGGTAGAAGTAAATGGTCCCTGTTTTCTTTGGGCTTGACCAAGATCTTCTTTGTAGAAAACCCAGAAGACTTCTATAAAATGTTAGAATAAATGATTTCTGTAATGTTGATACAAAATCAACATACAAATGTCAAATACAAATAGTATTTCTTTACATTCATAACAAATGATTCAAAAACAAATTAAGAAAAAAATCCCATTTACGATATCATCAAAATTAATAGAATAATTAAGAGTAAATTTAGCCAAGGAAGTAAAATATCTGTACACTGAAAATTTTAATATATTGATAGGAAATTGAAGAAGACACAGATAAGTGAAAAAATATATTGCATTCATTGCTTGGGAAGATATATATATATATTGCTAAAATCTCCATATGGTAACCAAGCAACCTATAGTGCATCAGTCTCTCTTAAAATCCTAATGATATTTTTTTCACAGAATTAGAAAAAAGCAATCCTAAAATTCATATGGAACCACACAAAAAACTTTAAAACACAAGCCTTGAGAAAGAAGAACAAAATTGTAGGCATCATACTTCATGATTTTGAATTACGCTACAAAACTTTTGAAAGCTAAACAGGGGACTTATGGGAAGATGGCAGAGTGGTGAGCCACAGCAAATCACCCTCTCAGAGATTGGGAGACCAGACACTGGAGTACAGCAACTTGGGGGGGAGAAGAAAGAGGGAGGTGGATCCCAGAGACCCAGGAAAGTTATGAAGGGAGATTTGGAGCCCATGGGGAGAGCAAGGAGATGGAGCTCAAGGCAGAAGAGGGAGGTAGCAAACTGCACTTTCTCCCTGACTCCCAGCTCAAGGTATGAGAGAGGAGGCTCGAGTCTACAGTAGTTTCTTGACAACTGGGACCATGGAGGGCTCCGTGAAGAAACACACCAGTGGTGCTGAGCAGTGGATGTGGTGGGCTGCGAAAGGTGGTGACTGACTCCATTCCAAATGTCCCCAGGAGAGGGTGATTGACTGGATGCCATTTTGGGTAGGGGCCAGCTGAACCCAGAATTTGGAGCACCCATGAGTTGGCACCATCTATGGGCTACTAGTGTCTGGGTGAGGCACAGTCCTGGGAGAGACACCCAGGGTCAAAGAGCTGAGATCAAGCTGGCAAGAACCACCCACAGTGTTGTGGGAGGAACAACTTGGGTCACAGGCCCATAGCCAGAGACCAGGATCAGCCTGAAATTCTGCAGAGTTGAGTTAGCACCCTCCCTATTCCTACTGCAGGTTTGCTAGGATCATACACCACCCTTCCCTAATACTACTGCAGGCTTGCTGGAACCATAACACTGATCTGGGCTCTGTCTGCCTCTTGTCTACCAGTGACAGCAAAAACATGCCCTGAAATGGATACTTCCATAAAACTGTAGACCCCAGATGATAACCATGTGCTTGAAATCACAGAGAAATCCCTCTTATTTTTTTTGTTTTATTTAAAAAGTATTTTATTCATTAAGTTTATTGATACATTTTAGGAATACACTATGATCACATTCATAATTGGGAATTTATACCTGTACATGATATATGTTGGTTCTTATTTTTTCCCATTCCCTTTCCCTCCCCTCAACCCCTCCATACTTCCCTATTTGTATATTCTTTTTTTCTAGAGTAGGAAAAATTTATTGAGAGGAAGAAAGTTTCTGTCTAAGAGAGACAGAAAGGGGACCAGAAAGTGGTTTGTCCACCCACCCTACTTTTCAAAGATGTTTTATACAACAAAGCCATGTGGTGAGGCTGATACAAAGTAGGACAAAACTATAAGACCCAATGGAAATTTACAAGATGGGCATGAGGTGGGGCAAAACTATGACTAACCAATAAGTTTACAAGTACAGTCACTCAGGTAATATTTATTAAATGGGGAGCAAGTCATGTAGCAAGTAGCAAATGCGCAATTGAAATTAATAGACACTTCTCAGATGAAGAAGTAAAACCACAAATAAATATATGAAAAATATTCAATATCAATGGTCATTTGAGAAATGCAAATTAAAACATCACTGACATTCCATTTCACTCCAGAAAGAATGGCTATCATCAAGAAATCAGCCAATAACAAATGCTAGCCATGCTGTAAGAAAAAAGGAACCTTTCTCCACTCTTGGTGGGAAGGTAATTTAGTACAACCACTCTGAAAATCAGTATGGAGATTTTTTTGTTTTTAGAAACTAAAACTAGATGTTCCATTTGACCCAGCTATTCTCCTTCTTGGTATCTTTCTGAAAGATTTAAAGCATCATGCAAAAGGGATATATGCACAGCCATGTTTATAGCAGCACAATTTGAAATAGATAAATATTGAAAATAGCCCAGATGCCCATCAAAGGATGAATGAGTAAAGAAAATGTGGCTAATTTCCAAAATAAGTAAGGAAATCATGAAGAAGAGATTGGCAAAAGAACACAATGGATATTTCTCAAGGAAAGACATACAAATGGCCAATATTCACATTGAAAATGCTCACTATTATTGATCACTAGAGAAATTCAAATTAAAAAAAATAATGAGATATCACCTCATACTTGATGGAATAGCCAGTATTAAAAAGAAAAAAAATAACAAGTGTTAGTGAGGATATGAAAAAAAGGCAACCATAATGCACTGCTGATGGGAATGTCAAATAATAAAGCCATTATGGAATATATAGTGATAATTTGTCAATTGTAAGTGTTACCACTGCACTCAGGTGCATACACAAAAGAAAATGATATCTATGAGATGAAGGATATATTAGTTTGATTTCAGTGGTAATTTCATAATGTCAATCAAAACATCAATTTATGTATCTTAAAACGTATACATTTTCAAATTCTCAAGCACACCTGATTAAAGCTGGAAAAAAATTAACAAGCTGAACAACAAAACAACAAAAAAATCCATATTCAGACACAAAAAAATATGAATACTGTTCACCCAAAAAAGAGTCATGAATAAAATGTAAAGATATCTCAAGGACAAAAGTGCTGGAGAGACTGAGTAATGATACCATAATGTTCATATTCATTTGATGATGTATAGAAAAGCTTTGTGCCTTGACTTTGGGAGGGTAGTCTTAATAATATGTCACTCCCCCTCCTGCAAATAGATGTACATTAACTTAATAATTCGCATGTCTTTTTTAGCTGTCAACTAAATACAGGTCCCTCTAATAGATTCCAGAGATACAAATATGAATTATCTTGCTTCCCTGCTCACAAGATGCTTACGGTCTTTTAGAAAAGGTAATATAGTATGATATATTATAATTTGCATATATAATATTTACTGAGTACATACTAGTTGAGATTTAATGGCTGAAAATTCTCAGCCATTTTCATTGAAAAATAAAAGGACTGAGATAACTATAAAGACTATAAGGCCATGAGACTATGTATGGAAATAATTTATATGATTTTTTAATCTTTTATCTTTTGTTCACTTACCATTTTTGAGGACGTTTGGCTAATGAGATGTATTACTCTAGACCAGTGGTTCTTTGCCCTGGCTGCACCTTGGTATCATCTACAAAACTTTAAATTACTGGTACCATAGTCCCATGCCCATAGATACAGATTTGTTAAGTGTTGGGAAATTCTAAAGTGCATCTAAGGATGACAACTGCTCAGGTTCCAATCTGAAATAACAAATCATAAATCTGAAATTTCTGAGGAATTAGGAAATATGACTGGAAGAATCTTGAGTATATTTCAAGGAATGTAAAATTAACTTAATCTTTTTCTTAAAGGAATGCAATTAATGTTTGTAACATCTCTCAGGAGTCACGGCCAAAAGTAAAAGCATTTTATTGAATAACTCTCTTAATGAAGAACTGAACATTAGTACACTTTCACATTTTTTCTTAAGTATCTCCTGGATTAAGAAAATGTAACTTCACCCAGAAAGAATTTTAATACAAACGTAATTCACATGGAGCAAAAAGTAGCCTAGATTATGCAGCTTATAAATAAGAGCACTGAAATCACTCTAAAAGCCTAATTACCTGAATTTATGAATTAGTAGATAGAAATTCGTTTGATATACAGTGAAAATTTTCTGATAGATTTTACTTAAAAAGAAAATATTTCCATGTTTTTATTAGATGGCACTAATTTCACAGATCTTAACTCCAAAGCACAAATATTTAATCACTAATGTATTGATAATAATTCTGATTTAACTTAATGAATAAAAATGTTTTTAGCTTTTTCTTTTTTTTTTTTAGGGGAGTAGGGGATTGCAGATTGAACCCAGGGCTTTTCCATGAAGCTACGCCCCCAGCCTTGTTTAATTTGTTGTAGTTGTGTGTGTGTGTTTGTGTGTGTAATTTTGTGACAGTGTCTTGCTAAATTGCTAAATTACCCAGGCTTGGCTTGAACTTGAAATTCTCCTATCTCAGCTTCCCAGAGTATGGAAGTTCCTCATAAAAGGAAATGTTTTGAAAAAGTTTTGTACTGGCTCATTGATAAATGAACCAAAAATAATTCCACATTTGAATAGAAAAATTGATATATGACAGGCATTGCAAATAGAAGGACTAATGGTTTTCTATATGGAAAAAAATATAAAAGTATGCAGATATCCACTTCATCCATACACAAAGATCAATTACAGATTGATCAAGATTTTACTGTGGAAAATAATACTTTGAATTTTTTGAAGAGATAAATAAATCTTCCTGATCTTTGGCTAAGGGAGAATTTCTCATACAAGATATGAAAGGCAAAAGTCACTAAGAAAACTACCGATACTTTTACATACAAATTTAAGAACTTCTTTTCATAAAAAAATACAATAGAATGAAAAGACAAGACATGGTGGGAAATGATATTTGCAATACTGATTACTGAAAGAAATCCTATCTTAATCCAAACACATAAACCCTATCAGAAATGAGTAAGGAAAAAACCAACAACAAAAAGATGAGCAGAGCAGTACTTTCATAGGAGACAGAATCAAAATGAAATGGCCACGAAACATTAAAATGTTGTGGTAAAATTACCCACTAGATAGAACGACTAAAAAAAGAATACTAAGCAAAGATGTGAGAAAACAGGAAGGCATTTGGGTTCAATTACTTTAAAAAATAATTTGCTATTACCTAGCAGATCTGAAGCTGTGCAGCCTCAATCATCCAGTGACCTCATCCTTGATGTATCCCTTACTGACTCTTGCACATAAAAAGGAGCCATACAAAAGAATACTTTTAAGATTACTATTTGTAAAAAATAATTTGTGGTGTACTTGAACAATGAGTAGTATTCAGAACTGGAAAAAAAATAGAATAAAAGGGCCGGGGATTTAGCTCAGTGGTTCTGGCCCTTGCCTTGCAAGGGCAAGGTCCGGAGTTCGATCCCCAGTACCAAAAAAAAAAAAAAAAAAAGAATAAAACTACAGGCATCTGGTTGGATTAATCTCAATAACATACCAAAATGCTAAAGTGAAATGAAAAAGATCTCAATAGAATAGTCTAGTGTGGTTCAACTAATTTAAGTTTCAAAACAAGCAAAACCAAAGAAAATATTGCTTAAATTGTTTTTGATTTAGTGTTTGTTTTGTTTATAACTCTGCTATATTGTAAAACTATAAATAAAAACAAAGACATGTTTAAAACAAAGACCAAGGTATTAAATAGCTTTATGGGAAGACAGGATTTGGAATTGTGGAGGGAAAGGATGACTTCAAAGTTATATCTGTGTCTTAAGTGTGATATGTTTACATGGGTGTTCGTGTTGATTTGTTTTCTGTCTATTCTTATTCCCTGGAATGTACATTTTTCACACTATTTTACATACATGATTTAAAATAGAAATTCACCAAGCAAAGTAAGAACAATGAGTTGGACAGGGAGCAGAAAGGAGGTAGCAGTATTATAGGCAGCTGTTAGACAGAAATCAATACACAGTCGGAGCGGGACTGGGAACTGAAGGAAGTAAGCAGAAAGAATAAAAACATCAGAATTGTGGCTAGAGGTGCATCTGAAGAAGACCAAGGACTCAAGATAAAGATGGAATGGCCAGACCTCCATGCCTTCCTGAGGGATAAGCAATAACTTGAGATTATGCTATAATTGCTATCCCCTAGGCCAGTAAAGTCCAAATAGACATCAGTTACCCAGATGGATGACCAGAGCATCCAGACTCATCCCTTCCCAAAAATGCCTTTGTGTTTTCTATGTACCCTTGTTATGTGACCTGCTTCCCTATTGGACCAATAATAGCTAAGCAACCACACTTGCAATCCTATAGATTGATTGTAGTTTGACCCACATTGTACCCACACTGTGACCTTGCTGTGTAAATTACCCTGACAAAGGGCCTTGGTGGCAACCCACTTCCAGCACCCCTCCTGTCTCTCAGGAGCTATTCCTATTCCCCAATAAACCTTTCCTACTCTTAACCTCCTTTGTCCTTTGGAATTCATTCTTCAATTTCAGGGGACCCGAACTCGGCCTATTTGACATCTAGCAGGTTGGGAGATTTATTTTTCCCTGTATCAGAAGGATTGGCTGGGCAAGGAGAGAAGTGGTGATGGTCTGAGCCATATAAAGGGGAATGAGGGATGTTAGAGGAGATAGCATAAAGGATATAAAGAATTAATCTAGTGATCTATAGTTTTTTTTTAAAAAGTTATTTTGAACAAACAATGTATAGTAGTCTTTGTAATGGCCTCTCACACTCTACTTTCTTTTAAACAAACTTTAAAATTTTAAATAACATAGATAGAAAATAATGACATGAAAATGCTCAACTAAACGAGTTTTACGGAGTGAACACACCTGTGTAATTATACAATCCAGACCATGAAAATCACCCCCAAGCCCCCTATGATCACTGTTACTCCTTTCTCCCCTAAAATAACCACCATCCTGACTTCGACTATCATGAAATAGTTTTGCCTTTTTGGACTTAATATGAATGGAATAATAAGTATATATTCCTTGGGGTCTAGATTTCTGCACATCATTATGTAGTGAATTCCTTATATATTGCTGTGCATAGCATTAATCATTTTCATTTCTGTGTAATATTCCATTGTTCCTCCTATAACACTAATTTATACATTTTGTGGTTGTAGAACATTTAGGTTGTTTTTCATACAGGGTTGTTGTGAAGAACTATGCTATTATATCTCCAAGACATGAATTTTCAGACATGCTTCATTTGAGAATACAGTTATATATGCTGGTGTTCCACTTGCATGAACAATCACAAAGTGTCAGTTTTACAAACTATTGGAGTCCACTTACTATCCTACCAGGAATTTACAAAAGTCCTACTTGATCCATATCCTCATATTTTATATTGTCAACCTTTGAAAAATGTGTTCTTCTACTTGATGTATACTGTAATGTTATTGTAGTTTTAACCTGTATATCTGTGATAACTAGTGCGACAGAACACCTTAATTTACCTTTGTCAGGTATTTAGATATCCCATTTTCTGTATGTTTAAAATTTTGCGTATGAGTGTTATGTCTTTACTTGGTGATTCATGGAGGTAAGAAATTGGGAATACTTTTAGTGAAATGTTAAAGAGGTAAATTACAAAATTCAACATGACAAAAAAACAAACAGAAGAGGCAAAATGACTTATTTTGGGGAGTTTTGTGTCATCCTTGGAAGATTAGCAATTTGCCTGTATAAAATACCATTATTTCTGAAATCAAAAACAATATTGTTTTCTGGACTCTAGCTTTACATAGAATTATGGTCCATTTTTCTAAATCTTCTCTAGTATATGAGAGAAACTCATCTGTCTGTCTGTTGTTTGTGTTGCCTCTGTTGTATGGATTCGTACTATCTTTTATCTCCTGAAAAGTAGAAATGGAAAAGGGTGGCGCAAAGAACAAAAGGGGTCTCATTTAGCACTGTCTTCTGGACATCATTGCTGATTTCAGATATCACAGCAGCCAGGACTTGAGAGATTTACAGTCTTACTCAAATTGCCTTTCTCAAGTGAAGTTCTACATAGTAGAAATATTCTTGCTTGAAGGTGATTAAGAAAATGTGAGTGGCCATTTTTGTTCCTCATATAAATATTATGTATTTTTAATGATATATAGAAGAACCTAAGTTTTAACTTATTTCTTTTTGAATAACATCTGTTTTTACAATATGAAGTACTGTTTAATCAATAGATACAATGTTACTCTATAAAGATAAATCTTTTCTTATCTCTTTACTTAACTAGTTATCCTTCATGGTTCTTGAGAAATTAGCCTGATTATGACACATTTACAGGGACCTTACAGAATTTCTAAGACATACATATAGCCAAAAGGTTTCTTCTTCACTAGAACTGAAATTCAACATGGTATCTATCTTACCTATTACCCTCTTAAACTTGCTTTTCTCTGATTTATTTCTTTTTTTATACTCTTTTTTCTCATTCTGACCTCTCATATGAAAAGTGTTTATACCTGGGACACATAGCAAGCAGCCTCCCCTTCTGTACTGAATCAGAGAAAGAAAAGACATAAAGGAGTCGGGGCTGTAGAAATTGAAATGTGTAGAGAAATGACACCATTTATTTCAAATATGGTTTATTAAAAATATTCTACTTCTGAATATATGAATTTCCAATGCTAATTTTCTCCTTGAAGGAAGTACATTTGAGGTCAGTTATGGAAAGGGGGATCCTATATTAATATTGAAACTGTTTGTCCTACAAATGTGTTTTACCAAAATAGTCTGCAGAATGTCGCTGTCTTCCTGAGAAGAGGAGGAAGCATACTAGCTTTCAAATTATTACCTTTCACTTGATATAAGATATTGAAAATTATGACAGGGATGCAAGAAAAGGGATGAATGAATAAAGGAAAAATGCAGTGTGATTTCATATTAATTTGAATAAGGTTATCTGATATCAAGGGGGTTTGTATATTGTGTGATAATAATGATAACAATAGTGATGACAATTTTAGTAGATATCCACTAATGACAGATATCTTTTTCTCTAACTTTTCCTTGGAGTAATGCAGTTTCTTGAGAAGAATTTTCTTTCTTACATAATTCTTAAAGAATGATAGTAAATTCTTCCAGTTTCTTTGAGTGGAGTGGACATGTTAGCTATCAATCACGATGATTTTTGACGTAACCTTAGAGAAGAGAAAAGAATGCTGGAAGGGTGGGAAATGGTTTCATTTATTTAGGGAGACAGATAGGTCTGACTCAAGCTGTCACTTATATGAATATGTGCTATAAAGGGTCTGATTTTGATGCTAGTTGAAAGAACCTGACAAGAATAATTACCCATCACCAGTCCTCTTGGACATCGCACATAGTTTAGGTCTAGTAGGTGAAATAAGTAGAGAGGAAACAGTGTCTCTACATTAAAAGTGGTTACTTTGTCCAGCTCAGGAAAAGAAAAATGAACAAGCCCAAATTGATGCAATTTAAGATTTTTAAAATCTTAATATTAAACCAAATTTTTATAAATTTTGAAATTATTAAGTATCAGGAAATCATGATTGGAATGGGTTGCACTCTCAAGGAGAAATAGAAATGTAAATGTAAAGAAGAACATTAGAAACTAGTGTGAAAACTATAGCTAATAGTACTAGATATATACAAGCTCATCACTGAAAATTTGATTAACTACCCAGGAGGGTACAGATTAACAAGGCATTATCTCTACTAGGTTTTGAAATATCTTTAAGTTTACTAGATGAACCAGAAAGTAATAAATGTTCTAGACAAAGGAGATAATATGTGAAATAGGGTGGTGCATTAGAAAACTATAAGCAGCTCAGTACTATTCGTAGAAAGTGAAGTGTCAGGGATAATTAAGTACAGTGGATAGCCTATTGCTGGAGCCCCAAGAAATCCAGTTAATGTTGGTTTGGAAAACATTAAAAAAGAGGAATTCCCTTTCCAATCAATTTGCTTTTACAGGGCATTTGTGCTCATGAGTCATTACTGAGTGGTGTCCCTTAATGAAATGTAATGGCAGTAAGTGCAAAGATTTGAAAAGAACACGGGTAGAGATGATAAACTTGAGACAAAAAGGAAAGTATATTCAAAGTGTTTACTGAAATACTCAATAAATAATTAAATATCATTTGAGAAATCAGTAGAAGTAAAAAACAGAAAAAAATAACACACTCTGAGCCTCCTACAGTAAGAGATTTGTCTGTGCAGATTCATTGTTCTTATGGAAATAAGAGGAGAAGAACAAGTACAGTACAAAATTTTCCAGATTCCTAAATTATTTGCTTAGAAGAATAAAACTCTTGGAAGCTGAGCTGCACTATGTGCCTGACACCATGTCATGTCTATTTTTTAAACACTGCTTCTGGGTACCAGATAGAGGACAGAATGTAAGCACTCATGGACTGAAGGCATACCCAGAAAGATAGTTTATTTCTGGCAGAAACTTTGGTTCACTAAGACCAACAGGTTGGAAAGAATCAGACCCTATCTGGCATAACTTGAGGAGTGAGTGGAGACATTTGTCCCTCGAATTTGCAAATTTCCCAAACAAGTTCTGATGTTTCAAATCAGTGAGTAGACACTGGTGTTTATTTTCACCTGTAGAAGAAAAGGTACAGTGAAAATGTATACTTGATTGAAAACCTACTTCCCTGAGTTTTTATCGGGATTATATGAGATAATTTATTTCAAATCTTTAGGACAATGGCTGGCACAAAGCAAGTGCTCCATATGGAACAGTAGATATCTTCTTCTTCATCTTACCTTTATTTTTCTTGCTGTTTCTAAGAGTTTAGGCTCAAAATAAGATACATTATTAATATGTGCAGATGATATTGATGCAAATTTTTAAAATATACCAAAAATTAAAAAAAATCAAAAATGCACAATTGAAATAAACACTTCTCGAAAGTATAAGTCACCAATAAATACATGGAAAAATGTTCAACATCGCTGGCCATAAGAAAAATGCAAATTAAAACAGCACCGAGATCTGTCTTACTCAGAAAGAGTGCGTATCATCAAGAAATAAAATAATAAATGCTGGTGAAGCTCTATGAGAAAAAGGAACTGTTCTACATTGCTAGCGGGAATGTAAACTAGTACAACCACTATTGAAATCAATATGGAGATTCCTCAAAACACTGAAACTAGACATTCCATTTGACCTAGCTATTCCTCTTCCAAGTGTCTTCTCAAAAGAGTTAAAGAGATCATATCACAGTGACACACATAAACTCATGTTTATAGCAGCACAATTCACAATAGCTAAATCTTGGAAATAGCATATATGTCCATAAGCAGATGAATGCATAAAGAAAATGTATTTATGCCCAGTAGAGTACTACTCTGCTATAGAGAGGGATAAATTTGAGTTATTTGTAGGAAAACGGATTTACCTTGACACAATAATACTAAGTGAAATAAATCAGGTACACAAGCTTAAATATCCCATGGTTTCTCTTATAGAAGAAAACCGAATTACAAATAAAGAGCAAAATAGAAGATAGATGATAGGAAATGGGAGATGGATCTTTTGCAAATGGGAAGAGAACCAAGAGATTGAGGGAGAGGAGAGGGAAGGAAGGGGAAAAGAAAGTAAAAAGATGTCTTATGCACATGCACTAAGTCCCCCAGATGAATGGAATCATTATGTACTGCAAAAATGTACTACTAAAATTTTTAAAGTGAAAATATTATGTTAGTTTATAAAGCTTAATAATGCAGTTAAATAATCTATCCATTAGTTCTGAAGTTACATTTAATGAAAATATTAAGACATTCTTTAAAAGCAAAATAATGATATAGTGGCAACATTTCTAAGTAATGGATGAGCCTTGAAAACATATTTTAAGTGAAATAAATCAGACACTCATGTGTAACTATCACACTGTTTCTCTGGTGTGAGAAACTGAAAGTGTAAATAAGGGCCAAAATGTATAATAGATACAGTGAATTAGGACAAAAAAATGTTCAAAGGGGAGGGTAACTTGGGAGGGGGAGGGAGAAAGGAAGAAAAGGAAAAGGAAAAATTAGAAAAGAAAAGAAAATGGAGACAAAGCTTTTCTAAATAAGGAGAAGAGGGTTTGAAAGGATGGGAGGGGAATGGGAAAAAAAATAAGAATCAAGATATATCATTTACAGGTACAAATTTCCTATGACTAATGTGATCATTATGTATATCTACATTGTACCAATAAACTTAATTAATACAACAAAATTAATAATAATATTGGGGCTGACAATTTTTGAGAGAGGGAAGCACATTAAAAAATCTAAAACAAAACCTGTAAGTGCCCACTGCAACTGAGGGAATGGAAAAAGGGAGAATTTAATAGATTCCTTAGAAGCAGAAGAGACAGAATTTGAGGACAAAACAGATATAATTTTTGGAAAAGGAGGCAACCTAGATGAATCCTAGCTTGCTCCTCTGTAACAAAGGGGATAGCAAAGGGTGAAAATCACTTGGATGCCTCTTACAGATGGAGAGGCCTTTTAACTGGGTGTAGAAACATACGTCAAGCCTAGATGTTCAGATTTTGGTATCATTGTCTAGAAATACATTCTATGACACTGTGTATTATGTTTTAACGAACACAAAAATCTGAATACTATGTTGTTATAATTTTTAATCATATCATGAAAAAGCTTTAATGATGAATCAATGCAACCAAACTTATGACAGCATTATCCATGTAATGCAATATTTGGATGAAAGAGAAGGCAAAGTAACCAAGTAAAATCAAGTATAGTAATGATGCCTCTTAAAATAATTTACCAGAATGTGATAGGGGTTTTTAATGTAAGGTATCCTTCCCCTAAGAATTCTTTTATTATAACAACAATTTTCAACATATCTTGTTTCAGGTAATATTTGATATTAAGAAAAGAAACCCATTTATCGAAACTCATGTAAAAATGAGAGTACTGCAAGCATACAAAGAGTCTCTTAGAATATGATTGCTGGAGAATAGCATGTCTTCACATATTAAAATCAAATTTTGTAACCTATTTTAGCTTAAAGTTTCAATGAACGCACATGCACCAAGGCTTCCTTCTGAAGGGATACATTTAGAATTGAGTAAATGTTAATACTGTACCTTCAGTACTACAAGCTGTTGGAACCACACCATTGGCACATGTGAAATGTCTCATTACCTGATTAAAATTGCACAATAATTTTAGGAGTCATTCATAGCAGCCATCTTATTTAGTAATATTTCCTAATAGTATTTCCCATTAGTCCTTTGCTAAAATCATAGCTGTCTTCCAATCCAAAAATGGGCATCTGAAATGAACAGACATTTCTCAGATGAAGAAGTAGAAACAGCAAGTAAACATATGAAAAAATGTTCAACATCACTGATCATTCGAGAGATGCAAATGAAACCAACACTGAGATTCTACCCCACTCCAGAAAGAATAGCTGCTATCAAGAAATCAACCCACAACAGATGCTGGCGGGGTTGTGAGGAAAGGAACCCTGCTCCACTGCTGGTGGGAGTGTAGACTGGTGCAACCACTTTGGAAATCAGTGTGGAGATTCCTCAAAAAACTAGTATTAGAAGTGTCATTTTATTGTGGCAAGGGAGTCAAAATGACCTTCCAGAGACAGACAAATAGGGTAAAATAAAAAGTTTATCGCCAGACAAGGACAGCCTCAGGAAATGAGTCCTTCTAGGCTGACCACGAGTTAAGACAGTTTCTCCTTTTTATTCCTTTTAAAGGGTAGCTTAAATTGTGATTACACAGCAGAATGTGGCAAGGGCGTGATAAAGCAACATTAGGAGGCAAGAGCAGTTTAAATTGCGATCACACAGGATGTAGCAAGGGTGTGGTACAGCACACTTAGATATGGGGTATTTAGATAAACACACTTTAAGGCTAGTTTTTAATCTCCCCAGGAGTTGGCTGCCCCACAAGAGGGAGAAGGCCCACCCAGAGTTTTCAAACGGACAAGTTTCAAACAAATTTCAAACAGGGTTTTAGCACAGAATTCATTAACAAATATTTTACAATAATTATCAGTTCCAAGTTATGTTTGGCAGCTCTTTCTGCCTCAATTTGACTCAGCTATTCCCTTACTGGGTATCTTCCCAAAAGAATTAAGAGCATCATACCACAGTAATATATGCACACTCATGTTTATAGCGGCACAGTTTGTAATAGCTAAATTTTGGAAACACCCCAAATGCCCATCAGCTGGTGACTAGATAAAGAAGATATGGTTTTTTTTCTCTAAAATGGAGTACTACTCAGTCATAAAGAATGAGAAACTAGAAATGTTTGTAGTTAAATGGATGCACATTGAGGCCATACTCTTAAGTAAAATAAATGCGACACACATGTGTAAATACCGAATTGTTTCTCTGGTATGAGAAACTGAAAGTGTAAATGAGGACCAAGTGTGCATTAGAAAATGTGGAATAGGAAGCAAAGTTTCAAAAGGGAAAGGAAAATAGGGGGTGGGGGAAAGAAAAGAAGGGAAAGAAAAAATATGAGAAAAGGAAAAAATAGAAACAAAGCTTTTGTAAATAGTGAGGGGTGGAGGGGTGGAAGGAAGGGAAGGAGAATGGGGAAAAACAAGATCTAAGATTCATCATGTACAGGTACAAATTCCCAATGATGAATGTGATCATAATGTATACCTAAAATGTACCAATAATGTTAATTAAAAAATTATTGCTACCTTCAATTTTCATACTTATGGCTTTTTGGACACAGACTGTGATTAGTCATCAAGTTGTGTTAACTGATATTAACATTGCTGCTAATTTGAGGCTTTCTTCACCTACAGCTGAAATATGTAAGGTATATCTATGCCCAAACATGTCTGCCCAATGGCCAGAAGACAACAAATCCTGCTATCTTCCTTGTTATTTAAATATCTTTAATTCTTAATTCTGATGGCTTCCCCTGTCACCTCATGAGTAAGTAGGGCTCATACTGGATACAGTAAAATCAAGCTTCCCATTTATCATGCTAATTGCAGCTTAATGAGGAGAGGCCTGAGGCTGGAAGACTTGTCTACACAGAGTCCTATTGGAGTGGAGTTTATTATGGTAATTAATACAGCCCTCAATAATTAAATTGCTCTCTTAGATAGGTACTGTATTCATCATAAAGATTCACTGTCTTAAAACTTTTGAGAGTATTTAAAGAGCAGTTTTGAAAATCACTTTTTCTAGTTTTATTTAGGAGAAATTATAGTTTAGATCTCATTGTCAGATATTTCTGCTTAGAGCACAACTGGCTAAATAATTTGTGGATTCCAGTTAAAATTGAAATTGTGGGGCCACCTGTTCAAACAGCACAAAGAATGTGTCATAAATGTACTAACATACAAAGCTTTGTCTTTTCTTTCACATATTGCATCTTCCTTTGCTCACCCACATGCATCATTATTCGTTTGGACTTTAATTACAAAACACAAATTCAAAGCTCCTCTCATGGTGTAATTCTCTGTGACTGCATGAATTACTTGCACTTCTGTCAAGTTGGCCCTGACTGAGAGGCTATGTGTAAAATGTAAACCATTTTTAGAGTTGAGGTTGAGCTAATCTCAAGCCAGACCTTAAAATGCAATAAAGTATGAAGAGCCCAAATTTGAAACAACAGACAAACGAACCTGAGGAAAACCTCAGGAGGGCAACCAGACAATGAAAATGAACCAGCAATGAAGAAAAAGAATTACTGTTGCAGTCAGGAAGTTGTTCATATGTTTCCCTTGAAGGAAGGAAATAATTCCAAGACATGGTCACATCAAAGCCCTTAGGAGGGATCAGTAGAGCTAAAATAAGAGAATGACATGTACTTTAGATTTACCTGTGAAGATAGCTACCACATTCCACAAACATACTTGCACAATGCAACTGAATAAGAGCATAGTTTTCTAGATTTTCCATTTTCCCCCTTTATGTAAGTTTTTGAAGTATTGCAGGATGCATTTGAACAAACATACTCCAAAATATATTGAAGAAGGTGGAGTGATTTGTGCTATGGCAAAATTGGGTTTCACTTTCTTTGCTTATTTTGTTGACTAATCTGTTTCTTTTCTAGTCAATAGGCAAGTTCAGTAAGACCTACTACATTATCCCCACACATAAATGGTGATCAGTAAATGTTTAGGGAAATAATTATATGTAATTTACATTTTACAGTGCTTGACTAGTAGTTTTCTTGGGAGTCTGTTCTCAGGTTCTGAACATTTATTGAAATCTGAGTACTAACAGTACTCTACCTCATAGTACAAGTGTAGAACACTAGTAATAAAAAAGCAAACAGCTCAATTGAGGGACTATTCTTTCATTTCCTGTTATAGTTTGTGATTTAAGTGGGGGAGCAATATATTCTTGTTACAACATTATTTATAATAATGGTAACTTAATCACACAGAATCATTTGTGATTGTCCTCTCCCCATAATTTAATGTAGAACATCGCATGATTTTAAGCGAGTTCTTTGTTAGTTTCTTTGAAAAGTGAATTGTAAAGACAAACAATATTTCCAGTAATTTTTTGATGGCTAAATGAGAAAGACAGTTATTACTCACTCATCAGATACATATGAAGTGCCTGAACAGTATTACACCCTAGGAATACAGCAGTGAATGAGTTAGTGTTACTGGGTTTGGGGTACTGAAGTCTCCTTCTTGGGGTGATTTCTAGGTTCTTTCTGTCCTAAGCAAAGAATTGGTCAAGACAAGCAAAGTTTTATTAAAGAGAGGAAAAGAAATAGGCTCTGCAGAGCAAGTTTGGGCCAAGGAAATGAAGTACACCCTACAGAGGGTGGGCCACTGTGCAAGAGAGAATACAGTGGCCAAAAACTCAGTGTGGACTGTCCTTTCTGTATTAACCACTCCTCAGGCTGATGGCAGGTCTAGGCCATCCTAAAAAATAAACCGCTTGAGTTCTCATGAGAATTCCATGTGCAGGGATTTAACAACTGTTCTGCGCATGTGTTCCAGGATCTTGTCAGGCCTCCTTCCCCAGCCAGTTTTAGCCATACCCTACCTTCTTGTCTCAGTAGGGATAGTCTTTCTCTCCTCGTGGAATTTGCAGACTGGTAGACTTCTAGAATAATGCTCCGTACTGCTCATTTCAATCAGATCCATATGCTTGTACTTTAAGAATAATCATGAATTTGAAAGTAGAATTGAAATGAAACTTAGGCTTACAGCAACTTGCATAGTCTTAACCCATTTCTAACAGTTCATAATTTTAAGTGAATTCTTCATTAGTTAAAAGGAAGATGAGATAATAGGAAGAAAAATATATTGATAAATTTCTAAGTGGGACTAAGTTTGATAAGTATAAAAAAATGAAACATAGTTAATAGAGCACAAAGTGAAAGATCTCCTCTTAACTCATAGTTATTATACATCATCATTAGAGAGGAAACATGCTGATCCCTGTACTAGATTAATAATCTTGGCATTCTTCTCCCTGACCTCAGCTGAAGTAAAAGCACCAGGCAATAGAAGCAGAGAGTGGAGTAAAGGGAAGTACTACCTACTATTTCATCTGGGCAGGGGAATTAAAAAGGGGAAGCACTTAAATTTATAGAGGAGAATGTG
Organism: Heterocephalus glaber; assembly: GCF_000247695.1. Next base: position 7,943,154 of record NW_004624829.1, on the reverse strand, counting down.
AGAGAGAAGGATGTTGCTCTTTTCTTTCCCTTGACAGTCCTACCCTTTGAGAACCAGCTGGCAGCTCCTGGGTCACTAGGCTTAGTCATCCCTCTTTTCAATTACAGGAGCATCCTATTAACAGGGAGATGGAGTGGGAAGAGCAATCCATTTTGAGGAGAGAGAAGAAAAAAGAAGGAATGCTTTTCACATGGAGTAAAAGGAACAACTTCAAGAACTAGGCAGTGATATGGTACCATTTTCCTGCCCCTATTATTTTTATTTTAAACAATATGAAAGCAAACTCTTTTAAGAGGTTTAAAAAATAATGAAGTACAAGCCCTGGAATATGTAACTCTAATCTGATAATTTATATTCTGTTATGGGACATGTAAGTATATTGCGATATTTGAGAGTATATGAGTAAATAGTTGAAATGTTTAAATGAATAAACATGCCTAGTGCTGTTGTCAGAAAGAAAAATTTGGACTGATGCTACCATGGGTTTTCATATGATTTCCCCAAAGTTCTATCCACTATTTAGAATATATATATATATAATATAAATTATATCTCAAATTATAACATTCATATAGCCATGAGAGATTGAACATTAATACCCAACAATTTCTCAGAAGTTCCAAGTCTGTAATTTCATTACTTTACTTAAATTTTAATTAACTTTTTCCTGTATTGTCTATCAAAATAAAAATGGAAACAAATCCCAAATTTGTTTTCAAATGTAGTCAGATGGTGTGATATAATACAAATATATATTTAGTTTTTCTCCTTGGTTCCTGATATGAAGTTTTGAAAACTCTTACACAGTAATTTTCTGTGTCACAGGGATAGTAGGAGACTTTTTATTGTAATATTGGTCTTTGCTTCAAATTCCTGACACAGAGCTTCTAAATCCCTTGGAATTTCCTGAATGATAAATCTTTTGTTCTAATGAAGCCACTCTTTTTTTTTTTTGCTTAAATTCTTTTATTGATACATTTTAGGAATACAATACGTTTACATTTATCATTGGGTGTTTTTACCTGTACCTGATGTATCTTGGTTCTTATTTTTTCCCCATTGCCTGTACACCCTTCACCCCTCCAGCCTTCCCTATTTACATATACTTCATTTCCCTTTTTTTCTTTTCTCATAATTTTTCCTTTCCATTCTTTCCTTTGCCCATCTTCTCCCACCACCCCTACCCCTATGGACCTTTTCCTATTTCAAAGTATCAATTATTAGTTATTAATCCTTTTAACCCTTATTTACACTCTCAGTTTCTCACACTAGAGAAACGATTTGGCTGGGGGTATCACAATACTCAACTTGAAGGCACTCTTAATAGATACCTGAATAGTTTCAGGAGAAGCTTTGATGCCCAGAAAGATCAAGTCATGCATAGAGGGTTGAAACTTTTGGCTCCAACCCCACCTTCTTCCAATGGTCAATGACTTAATCAACTTGCCCCTGGTAAGGAAGTCTCCATGAAAACACTAAGCTATTTGAGGGCTTCTTGGCTGGTGAACATTTGGAGGTGTTGGGAAGGCAGGACTACCCTCATACTTTGCCATGTCTCTCTATTCTGTTTGGCTGTTTTTTTGAATTGGATCCTGTATATCAAACCAGTAATAATAAGTAAAGGACTTTTCTGACATTTGTGAGCCATTCTAGCAAATTATGGGGCCTGAGGGGAAGGTAACAGCAACCTCTAAATTATAGCTGGTTGGTTGGAAGCATGGATGACCACCTAGGACTTCTGAATGGCCTCTGAAATAGAATCAGTCTCAAGTAGTGCCAGAATTGAACTGAATTATAAGACACCTAGTTAGTGTCTGTGCAGTTGGAGAACTGGATGGTGATATGGAAAATCCATACACATTTAGTGTCAGAGTATTGTGGGTAAAAACAGTTCTGATGGTCCTTTTAGGAGTTTCTTTCACTGTAATAAAATACCAATCACTATCAGATGCTAATAATAATCTTAATGTGAAAACAATGTTTTTTTAGTAATCTGCCAGATGTCTTACTGTGGGTGAAACAGGGGTAAAACTTAATTCAGATAATTTACCCTAGGTCACTGGATTCTCTATTTTTTGTAAGAAAACGTTGAAAATGGAAAGTTTAACAAATGTAGAACAGACAGTTTTAATGTCCCAATAACACAATATAAAGCTTCTTGGATTTTTACTACATACATTTCCAACAAAGTCTCTTGGAAGATTCTCCTTTCTTGATTCTACTTCTAACATCAGAAATGAATTCTATACACTGCTACTATTTTTAAATGCATCTCAGAGTGGGTTTTATGTTCCATGGATAAAGATCTGAGAAAAGCTTTGTGATCTTGGTTTGTCATAACCCAACATGTGTGAATTTTAGTTGATTCAGCTCTGAAATTTTCATCTCTCTTATTGAAAGAGCTAACAATAAACCTAATAATAGCATAGCTTTATTGTTTTTTGAAAAGAAAAACCTCAGAAGCAATTTGAAAATGTGATCTTAAATATTTGATAGTGTTAAAGTTACTAATAACTGAACTATATTATCAGTGTTTATTTCTTCCTGTAACAAAAGTGTTTGTAAAGAGCTATATTTATTTTTAAAATTGAATTATATTGTAATTGAACTAGGAAATTTTGAAATGTGATTCTTTTAATTGGTTGACTTTTAAATTATTATGAATCAAAAATTAAATATATCATTTTTGCTTAGCTCAAATCTCATATGTGTGTGCATATATAGACTGGGGCAAAATGGAATTGTTAAAGACCTTCTCCCTGTAAATTTATGGTTCTTAACTCTACATAAACTAGTATTAAATCAGGTGTGGTGCCACATACCTATAATCTCAGCATAACTCTACATCTCATCTTCTGGGAGGCTGAGGCAGAAGGAACACAAATATAAAAAGGTCTGGAATATGTAGCTCAGTGTGAAGACCCAGGGTTCAGTCCCTAGTACACAAAAAAGTAAATGTTAGAAAGCTCTGATTTTTCTGATGATGATGGTAATTACTCTAGTGTTTTCATTAAAATATAGCTTATATTTATGTATATACAACTTTTGATAGGGATTTCTTTCCTGATACCCTAAGCACGTGGAGGTACCCACATCAAAACTGCTCAGTTTTAATAAAATTAACCATATACAATATATGTCTCAACTTTTTGAGCAAAGCATTAGAGCACATCTTCTAAGCTACTTGCTTTTCTGAGTGTTTGCTTTTAACCTAATTTATCCTCTTAGTCTCAGTGGGGAGGAGAAAATTTCAGTGAAATATGTGCTCAGTTTCTTGTTTGGTCCCTAATGAAATTTGTACACAAAAAAGCTTAGTCTTCTGGAAAATTTTAGCATTAAAAAGAAATATTTGACTCTAGTTATTCTTAATACCAAAATAAAATGCTTCTAGTGAAAAATTCCAAGTCATAGAGTTGAAGTACATTCCAGTAATAATCCCTAAAGATAAATTAAAGTGCTTCGTTTTCTCTGTAATTATTTTTTTGTATAATCTCATAGTGTCTAATACAGAGAGACTATGATGAGTTTTTCCATTACATTTGTTCTAACTCTACATTAATGCCTAGTGCTTTATAGGCTTGCAGTTGTCTTTTTGGAGAGGATTATACACAGTTTCCAGCTGACATACTAGTGAGCAGAAGCTAATGAACTAAAATCAATGCACAACAGCTTGACTGCACTTGTTGATTTACTCCTCTTTTGTGCATTTTGTCTTCCAAGGCAACTAAGAGCCAATTTTGAGGATTTCTTGTGTTAATTCTTTAAATCTAAAGTTATTACAATTAGGGCCCCTGACTAGAGCTGTTAAAACAAACAATAGAAGAAAAGAGGATGCTCACAGTCATAGAGCAAAGTCAAAGACCAGAAAAAAATCATTTGAGAACATTTGAGGGATTAATGTAAAGCAGAGCCTAAAACTGCAGAACAGCCTAGGATGGACCCTTGGAATGGGACATAGTAGCAACAACCCTGTAATGGCTAAAAGAATTTAGGAAAAGCTACAGAACCCACATGTGTATAGTGGTACCTCAGTTCAAAAACTTAATTTGTTCCACAGTTCTGGAAAAGATGGTCATGTTCGTGTTCATGTCAGAAAGATGGCTGTGGTCATGTTTGTCACTGGATAGAGTTTGCAAACAAAAACAAAATTTTACCAAACAACTCAAAAGCATTCATGAACTGAGCTACTTCACCACTTCACTATATCACCAAAGTGGAAGAAGCAGGAACACAAAGGGATGTTAACAATGCAAGAGAAATCTAAGGTTAGAGATAAGCCTATAGGAATGCATACTGTGAGAAAAACAGAGAAAGCAGTGATTTAGTAACAGAAGGAAGTATTAAGTAACAGAAGGAAGAATAAAATACCAGAGTTGAGAGAGAGTAGGTGAGGTCTATTGGTTTGTTACCTATGGTAAAATGGTAAAACTAAGGACAATTAGCATCGTTAAAATGTGACAGTTCTGGAATGAATTTGTATCTGGAATTAATTTGTATTTTATTTATATTATTCTATTTCTAAAATAAACTAGATTCAGACACAAGATGATATCTCAATGATAGTTGAGAGATTATACTTTTTTGGTTTGTGATTACAATGATATCTGTATCTCTGTTCATTTGTGTAATGAGTTTGAGGAGACAGATTTAGCTGTGTGTGCATGTGAAGAAGGAAGTTGAAAGATTTACATACATTTTTGACTTTATGTATTTTCAAAAATGATATGAAAATGTCACAATATTAAACTATACACAGAATTAAAGAGTTACATTATCTAAAAGTAGAGATATGAGACCACAGAGAAGGAAAGAGATTCATTTACCAAAAAGAACAAGAAACAGTACTTATTAAGAGGAACATTAAATTTAGTTCTGAGCTTCCTGGTAGCAGAGAAAGGAGTAAAACAGGATGAGTTTTAGTTTTCACTGACAGATAAAAAGAAATGCACACATACTTAAAAAGGAAATTAAAATTTTTTTCACTCCATTTTAAGAAAAGTTTATTATGTAAAATAGGGGGTCAGCAAACTTTAGCCATGGGCCAATCCTGTCCTTCTCCTGTTCTTATAACTAAAGTTTAATTGGAACATAACCATAGTCATTCAATTACTTACTGTTTAAGACATTTTGTGGGGTACAGTGGCAGAGTATTTGGGAGAGAGACCTTTAGGCTCACACACCCTACAATATTTGGTATGTGACTTCTGACAGTAAAAGTTTGCCAACCTCTCATAGAGAAGTTTCCAAGAGGGATGCTGAATAAAATAATGCCTATTCTGCCAAACGATGGCTGACAATAATACTCATACCTTTCTCAAAATATTTGTTTGTTGATACTGTACATGTGAAAATCCATGACAGTGCTTTACTTCATGTTATAGTGAGGGCATGTGTAAGCACAGTATAGCTCAAGGTCAATATAGTCTTTTATATCTGCTCTGTGGTTATAGTGGGTAATTGATATTTGGAGACACTGACTGCCAATCCTTCCATATTGAAAAAAGCTGCTTAATTTTATTCAGGTATCTATGATCCTCCCATCCCCTCTATGAGCTTCATGGGATGGCCTATCCTCCCACCTCACTTTCCTTTCCATCTTCCTCAGTACTGAGACAGGAAGGTAGGGCATGGCTAAAACTGGCTGGGAAAGGAAGCATGCCAAGATCCTGGAACACATGCTCAGAACTGTTCCCAAAGCCCTGCACGTGGACTTCTCCCAAGAACTTGAGCAGGTTTTTGATAGGATGGCGTAGACCTGATGTCAGCCTGAGGAGTGGTTGATACAAAAAGGACAGCCTATACTGAATTTTGGCCACTGTATTCTCTTTTGCATGGTGGCCTCCCCTCCTGTTGTAGGATGTAATTCTTTTCCTACTTTTATTTGGCCCAAACTTGCTCTGCAGAGCCTGTTTCTTTTCCTATCTTTGATAAAACTTTGCTACCATTTGTGCTTGTCCTGATCAATTCTTTGTTCAAGACAGAAAAACCTAGAAACCACATCCAGAAACCCCCAAACCCAGTAACAGTATTCCAAAAGGTGGGCAATGGTTGGCTCTAATCAGTGAACACATGCCATCTCTCTGACTACAGTGCTTGATTTAGAATTTGGGCACAGAACCTAGTCAGGACAAAAAAAATATGAAGAGAGATTTTTTTGGAAGCTCCATGAGATATATTCATTTGATGCTAGATACACACAAGAATGCATAGAATTCCTAGAAGCCATAGGCTGACATTGTCATAAGGAAAACTAACCTTAAGAGGAAACAGATACAGGGAAAGGAAGAGCATAGTAAAGTATTTGAATATTTTCTAGACAGTGCCACTTCTGAAATTTACTCCATCTTTGTTGTTATTGATATTATGAGTTTTAGAAGCTCTCATTATACAGCCCACTTTAAAAGGTTTTATATTATTTTTCAGTGAAAAATTCCAAATACACTAGTCATATTTGAATACATATAGAAAAGTGAGGGAATTTGAAGAAATACGTTTTCAAATATTAGAAATACCTCTTAAGCTTTTAGTTAAATTAGTGTCTGTTCATAGTAGATATTTCTGAGAAGTACCTAAAAGGTAGTGATTATACTCATATCCTATAATTAATTGATAAACTAGTGGCAAAAGTGACACTCTCTGTGGGCGGGGGATTTAGCTTAGTGGCACCATGCCTGCCTTGCAAGTGCAAGGTTCTGAGTTTGATCCCCAGTATGCCAAAGAAAGAAAAAAAAGAAAAGTGACACTCTCTGAGAAAAACTCAATGTATTCTCCCTTAAGGAGCCATTTCACTTTATAGAAAGGAGTGCTTCAAAGAGTATTGAAAACTATTTTTTTAAAAAAGGTATTTATCAGAGTTTTCATTAAATAATAATGATTGTACCTGTTTGTGCAAATGAAGTACAGCAGGGAGCTCTGGGAAAATAAGGTTGTCATGGTAACCAATAACACTTTTTCTCTACTGCAAGTCAAGATAGCCACAGAGGCTGCACAAGGCTGTATTTCCTTAGAGATGTCTCCCAAGTAAAGGAAATTAGACAAAGAAAAATAAAAAAAGATATGGCATTTGGCTGAACTCTGTTCTCTCCACAAAGATTAACATTTTTAAAGAAGTACGGTTTTGCATTATGAATTGAACCAGGTATGTTAAAGTGCCATCTTTTAAGGAATCATTTCAATAAAAGTGGACAGATGATTATTCTCTACCCTAAGTCTGAGACAGTACTGTCCAGAAAAACGTTTTGGATTTCCTTTATAATGAAAATTATTTGCTTAACTAAGGACATAGTTTAACATTTAATGTGAGGAAGAATTGATTTTCTGCTGATTTTGTTGTTGTTGCAGAATTTAAGAGATCAGAGAGACCAAGAGGTGAAACAGGAGGATTTATTTAGTTGTGCACCAGCTCAGCAGATTCAAATCCAAAGCCTGAGCCCAGCACAAAGGAAGATCTCTAGTTTTATACATGTTGCCACAGGGGAGTTGATCTACCTAAGGACACCAAACTTGTGGGCAGGCAAGCCAGTTTACAGAAGCAGAACAAAGGCAGTTACTAAAATAGTGACAGTTTGCAATTTAGCACATCTTGGTGGTCTTGGTCTGGTGAAAAACAGGCTCTTATAAAAACAGGATGTTGTGAAACCATTACTTACAGAAAGAAAGTTGGCAGTACAAAGAACAGCAGCCACAGGGAGGGGAAAAACTAGTGCGGAATTGCTTAGGTTGGGGAAACTTGTTTTTCCTTTTTTTTTTTTTAAGTCCTGCTTCATTGTAACTGAAAACAGAAGAATCTTCAAATGTTTGCTAAAAGGCATGCAATCTTTCTGAAACTAAAGTTCCTTACCTGTAAAATGCGCAGTTTGGACAAGGTTCCTAGTTTTCAAACATTTTTCTCAGTTAAAGCCTATTAGAAAATCAAACATGTAAACAAATAAAATTGTAATTGCAGATCTCAGATGGAGCCTTAGCGGGAGGCTCAGAAAAAGAGCTATCGGGCTTCCCTTCTCTCTGTAATAGTCCTCAAAATATGTTCTAGAAAATAATTGAAAGGCATATATGTTTTAAAATGTTGCCTTTTTAAATAACCACACATAAAATGCCTCCATTGTACTTAAAGAGAACTCTTCTCTACCTGGTAGCAGTTTCCCAAACAGCTCAGGGAGGAGGAAGGAAGCAGTGAGTAGACCAGAGTAATCTACCCTAGGATTGAATCTTTAACGTAAACCAACAACACTGCCTTCCAGTTTCTGGAAGGAAATAAAATTATAAACACTTTGCACTACACCTTCATACCTATTAAGAGAAAGCAAGTCTTCTGAAAAATATTCCTACACCACAACCCGATAGGACTTTTGTCAAGTTAACAAAATTAAAAATTGGATGCTGGATGAAAGCTCTTTGAAAAGATCCAAAGAAATTTCAAATATATGCTGATGGCTGTAATGGACCACATTGGACTAAAACAATACTCCAAATCTGGCTGTGGGTAATTCTAAAACACGCATTGGCCCGACTTAAGATCATGCTGCAAATTGTGTAAAATTAAATTAAAATGTGTAGAAATGATAATGTATTATTTAAATATGAGTTCTATTGTATTGTCCAAATTAGAACATTTTTGAGAATGAAAGGGAGAGCTAACATAGTAGGAGGCATTAATTGATCTACAGCAGATCTAAATAGGGATAATCCTGAAAAAGACATCTTGTCACCCTAGTCATAGTATCTTTAATAATGCCAGATCAACTGACTTGAGTCCTGTAACAATTTGAATATTTTACAACAATTTTGAATATTTATAACAATTTTGAATATTTCTTCTAAATATTCCCTGGTCTCCAGGTCTAAAAGATAAATATTTTAGAACTTGGTACAAATAATTATGCTTCAGTTATTTAAAATCCTTTCCAAGTACTCATAGAATTCTGAGTATTTAAGAATGATATAATGAGTCATTATTTATTGTATGTTTGGTTGATATCCTATGGAAACTTAGCTGAAACCATCTCACTGGCCTATTAAATCATGAGTACAGCGCCTGTCCTCAAGATTTTTATACTCTCCTTTGTAGATGTTTATGTCCTCAGTAAGTTTTTATATTTATAAAAGCTTTAACTAGTACCTTTTCATGTGCCTCTTCTAGAAAGTTTTCTTAATTTTACTGCTTGTTATGTTGTCCTTATAAAGTAACTATAAGTGTAAATTTGTGTTCAGTTCATTAATTTCACTGTTACATTTTCTAGTACAGATCACTGTCATGATAGATTATTTTTGGAGGACACTGATTTTCAAATACCTTATGAAAACATTTGAACTTGCAAAAAGTTCTTCATCTGTGTGTTTGGACTCTCCCTTGCATACTTGGGTACTTGCTCTCTCACACTCGTTCATTCTCTTTCTCTCAACAGCATCACTCTGGCAACCCAGACACTCCTTGAAAATAATGAATGGCTCTTTTTAGAAAAGCAGGTAAATTATTTATTTATTTATTTTCATATAGTATGTTTAAAGTGTGCAACATATTTTGACATGCATGAGTTTTGAGATGACTTGTTATACAGCATGAGTGTGGCAACATAACTGATGTAAATGGTTATGCCTATAAATGTGTTTGAAGTTAAGATGCTATTATGATTGAGTGGCCAATGTCTTTAATGTACCACAAATTTATTTAGATTTGAATGAAAGAGGTAAAGATTTTCCTCATGTCTCTTGTAATAAGTAGTCTTATAGTTGTTCCTTCCATGCGTCAGTCCTGTGTACCTCCCTGTCCCCAAACCAAGTTTTTCTAGGGTTGTTCCAGTAATGCAACAATCAACACATCCTAATGATGGTACCTTTATTCACCACTCGTGAACAGTCAGTGAATGGGCTGCGCAAGTTCTTCCAAACCATGCAAAAACTTAAGTCCCTCAGTCCTTTCTATTCTAAATATTCCTAATAGCTCCTTTGTAATCATTCTCTAATCTGTCCTGTAATATATACCGGAAGAGCTTGGACAGTAGGCAATGCAACCAGAAGAAAGGAAAGGTTTGTCTTAGAGAGCAAAAGTTTGGGAAATACATACAGATTTAATGGTTCCTTTCTTTCTAAAAGTTTCGTATAATTTATAGTAAGATTCTGAGAAGTTCTATTTTAGTGTGGAATTAATCATGTCTCCTTATCCGTCCTAAAGTTCTGTCTTCTCTAGTAGCCATGAATTTAAGCTGACATGATTCAAAGTAAATATGTTTTTCTCTTGTGTTGCCTTCTATTTCCATAGTACTTTTTATTATTAACTTTTTATAATCTCATAGTCCCGTGGTGAGGTCTACCGTGGTTCTTGTCCCAAAATATGCATACATGTAATGGGTTTATTTTGATAATTCCTTAGGAAGTTATGGGTGAGCCTTTAGTATGGATGTATGTATATGCATTTATTTATTCATTTTTTTGGTGGTGGAGGTTAAACTCAGGGCCTCTCAGAGACTAAGCATGTGTTCTATCATTGAACTACATCTCTAGCCTGTTTTATTCTTTTTTAATGAGCACAGATGTTTTGTTTTATCATTCCAGTGTTGTTGTCATCACACATTAATTTATTATTTTATTTATTCCTTCAGTAAATATTTATTGAGCTTTGGCATCAAACTTTGTTTATGTGTAGCAGAAAAATATGAGCCTGGACTAAGTTTTATTTCTTATAGTTAATCTGCTTTACCCAACATGGGTACTTATAAGCCCTTTTTTCTCAGTATTCAAATTTTTGTCAGCATGTTTCTAAAGTTGGAATTCTCTTAATAAATTTTAACTGGGGTGTAGTAAGTTCTTTAAATGACTTGTGCACTGTTTCTCTTAATATTTTTTATTAGGACTTCGATCATTGCTTCTATTCCAGTTTGCTGTTTTCCTGAAAATGACCTTAATTCTTAAAATTGGCTCTTCATTTCCTATTCTGTATGTTGTCACTAGTTTAATTTTCTCTTTTTTTGCTGCTCTAAGAAGTTCTAAAATGTGACTTCTACTCTAATAATTTGATATTATTCCAAATAAATTCTGTCTCAAATAGGATTTAATTTGGTTTTATTTTTAATGTCATTGTAATTCTTCTTATCCCATTAGATTCCTTTATATATAGCCCAACTATCTTTTCTTCTATGCATGTACTCTCATTCCACTGACATGGTGTCTTCTTCTGTTCTTTTAGGGATTTGAACTTTAGTCTTTCTGAATTTAATAGATGGCATGCCTTTCCCTGTAGAATTCAGTATGCTGCAGAAAGCTTCCTATCCATTTCTAGTCCTGTGGTTTTCTGAAAATGTAGTCTCCAAATAGTTTTATCAAGATACGTACTTAGTGGTGAAAGGGATGGGGTGTAATGTTAGTCCATCTAGTAGAAGAATCTATGTCCAACTCTTTGGATCATATATGCTTTCAGTCTGAGAATAAAGAATTCAGAAGAAACAGGGATCTTCCAAATGACATTTAGGTCAACACTGTCTTCAATCTCTTTCCATCAGCTTTGTCTTTGTTGAAATTTCTTTCAGATTCTAAAAGTAGATAGACTGCAAGGCTAGATTTTACTGATTTGAATTGTCTGTTTCACATCATCAAAGTTATTTTTGTTTCTGGTTAAAAGAAGTTTCAACAGAGGCTGCTAGCAAGACTCTATTTTAAACTAAAAGACCTACCATGTTTGAGGTAGGGGATAAGGTAAAAGAATACAGACAGAAACTAAACATCTTAGAACATTTCCTATTTATAGATGTGACTTGGAAACTGTAGAGATGTTTTGTACTATGTACACACAGATTAAGTTTTAAAACACTCTTCTTTTCCTGCCAATGTGGTCCATCTACCTCCCTGTCCATACTTTTGCATCCTTCACTTTCACCTGTCACACAGAGGTGTTCCTTGGTATGCCCACTTCAAAAATGTGATGAGTCATTTCTTCTCATCACTAGGCCCATTGTCATGTAATACGTGGTTTCTCTCTTTTCCTTGTTATATCAGAGGCTGCTACATTTTATTGCTTTTCTTCTGCTTATATAACCTATTATCTTTGAGGATGCAATATAGGAGAGACGGCAAGCAGAAGAGATAAAAAAAAAGATAAAAAAAAAGAGCTGTCTTAGTGTTGCTTTGTTCACTGTGATATGATGAGATCCATGGCCTCATCTTGAGATGAAATAAGCTTCTGGGATTTATATAACTTTGGGAAGTTATGAAACTTTAAGTCACTATGTTTTTAGGAACATTTATGCGAAGAAGCATTTTTAACTCAAATGCCCTAAATTTCAAATCAATAGTAAATTCATGCTATTCAGGCATCCTTAAACTATAGTACATTTGTTCTAAGCACAAAAAAGAAGCAATCTATTTAAACCTACTTTGTATTCTGCATGATGCTAAAGTCTGTGAGGAACACTGAAGAAGAGTTACTGTTTTATGCCCTGAAGGATCAGAAGCACACGTTGAGAAACTAATGTTGCAGATCAAGCCACAAAACGAGATGATTAAGGGCTAAAATACAAGGCACAGAACAAATGTATTATAAGAACAAATGATAAGATCCATGAAGATTTTTTTTAAAACATGAGATCAATGAAGTCTCAATTGTTTATTATAATTTAGTATAGCACAGTGAATGAGTGAATATAGCAGAAAGATCCTGAAAATAGGAATAGGAATTTTCATCTTTTTCTATTATTTTGACAACCTCTCCAATTTGATTTTTTAAAAAGTCCCAGCCACAATTAATTAGGGGATCTCATCTGTGAAACTTCCCAAGATTTATATAATAGCTTAAATAGTAGAATTCACCACTGAAGTCCGCTGACCCTGGAGGTTTTTGTGGAAAAATTTTAAATTATAATTTCAATTTTAAGAATACTGTATATTTAGCATATGGTAAAACTTTTAAATTATAATTCAAACTTTTTAGTTTTTCAGGTTAATTATTTTTTCTACAGTGAGCTCTGGTAGTATTTGAAAGTTTTCCCTTTTTTGAAGTTGTTTAATTTATTGACATAAATTGCTCAGAAGAGCCTGTTATCCTTGTAAATTTTCTATCTGTAGTGATGCATTCTTTTCACTCTCAATTTTCATTATTTGTATAGTTTTTCTTCGCTATACGGGATAAAAGTTTTATCAACTGTACAGATTTTCTCAAAGAACTAGTTTTCAGTTTCATTGATTTCAATTGTTTTTATTTCACCGATTCCTAATCTGATTTTTATTATTTGCTTTCTTCTGTCTCCTGTGGGTTTGATGGTATCTTCTAGTTTCTTAAGATAGAATTTCAAGTCATTGACTTGAGAATTTTCTAATATAGGCATTTTGCTCTTTAATGTCTTTTTGGAAGCATTCCATAGTCTTTAGTATTCATTTTCATTAATTTCAAAGAACTCCTAATTTTACTTTTGGTTTACCTCTTAGATATATGATATGTAGTTTCCAAATATTTGGAGATCTTGCAGAGATCTTTTTGCTATTGATCTCTAATTTCACTGTGGTCAGAAACTACATTCAGTATGATTTGAGTCCTTTTAATGTTAGACTTATTTTATGACCCAGAATATGATACAACTTTGGAAATATTCCCTGTGCACTTAGAATGAATGAGTTCTGCTATTGTGTAGAGAAGAGGCTTGCTCTATCTTGACCACATCGGTAAAAATCTCAGTCCTCATGTTATGTATGCCTTGTAGTAGCAGAACTCCATGGAAGTACAGGTAGAAGGGTATGGGAGTAACCCCAGGTAAAAGTGCCATAGACTACTCTTATTCAAAATTCAGAAGTTTTTCAGAGGTAAACCTTTCTCAGATTGTTGTTTGCCCTTGATCTAATGCCACAAAAATCAAATGATGGGTTTTATTCACTTTATAGTTTTTTTTGTTGGCTTGTTTGTTTGTTTCTTTGGTACTGGGGATCCAACTCAGGGCTCTGCGCTTGTGAGGCAGGAACAGTGTCACTGAGCTAAATCCCTGGCCCAATAGTTACTTTTTTGTGAAGAAGGATTGCTAATATTCTCACTCACTCATATGCAGAACTCAATTTTGGGCTATGGTATTTTTTTTCCATCTTTTAAAATTATTTTTAA
>NW_004624829.1:7908791-7926055 GCF_000247695.1 Heterocephalus glaber | reverse complement strand
CTCCCTTGTATGAGCTTTGGGTTTGTCCTGCTCTTCATTTTCTATAAGCTTGAGATTCAGCATTAGGTTGTTTAATTTGGCTCCCTCTGCTTTCCTAGTATGAGTATTTACTGCTATGAATTTCCCTTATAAGACTGCTTTCATGGTGTCCCATAGATTCCAATATGTTCTGTTGTCATTGCCATTTAATTGAAGGAAATGTTTGATTTCTTCTTTAATTTCCTGTGTGACCCATTGGTTATTCAGAAGTGTGCTGTTCAATTTCCATGTGTTTATGAAATTCTTGTGGTTTCTTTTGCCATTGATCTCCAATTTCATTGCACTATCATCTGATAACATACAAGAGATAACTTCAATTCCTTTGCACTTACTTAAACATGTTCTATGAGGGAGTATGTGGTCTGTTTTGGAGAACAACCTGTGTGCAGCTGAGTAGAATGTGTATTCTGATTTTGTGGGGTGTAACACTGTATAAACATCTGTTAAGTTCTTTTGTTCAAGAGTTTTATTGAATTCTAGTATTTCGTTGTTTATTTCTTGTCTAGTTGATCTATTTGTTTGTGACAGTGTGATGTTAAGGTCCCCCACTACTACTGTATTAGTGCTTATTTGATTTTTCCTGTCCATTAATATTTGTTTTCTATAGTTGGGTGCACTATTGTTTGGTACATATATATTAATGTTTGTCATCTCTTCCTCTTGAACTGTTCCCTTTACAAGGATGTAGTGTCCTTCTTTGTCTCTCTTAATCAGTGTTGTTTTGAAATCCACTTGATCTGTGAAGAGGATAGCTACTCCTACTTTTTTTCTGGTTCCGTCTCATGGAGTATTGTTTTCTACCCCTTAGCTTTCAGTCTATGAGTTTCATTTTGAATTAAGTGTGTTTCTTGTATGCAGCATATTGTTGGGTCTTGCTTCTTCACCCGTTCTGCCAGTCTATGTCTTTGAATTGGTGAGTTGAGGCCATTAACATTGATGGTTATAACTGATAGGTATTCACTTATCATTGTCATGACTTTTTCTTTCTGTTGGATTCTCCTCTTTACATTTAATTTCTTATTGCATCTGATGCATTCATTCTGCTTTGCTTCCTCTGTTTGTGATCCTCATTTTCTGTTCCTAGGATGTTATCTAAATTTTTTTTGAGTGCTTGTTTGGTATTCATGAAGTTCCTAAGGTGCTCTTTGTCATGAAAGTATCTTATTTCTCCATAATTTTGAAAGATAGTTTTGCAGGCTACATCAGTCTGGGTTGGAGGCTGTTTTCCTTTAGGGCTTGAAATACATCACTCCAAGCACTTTTTGCCTTGAGGGTTTGCACTGAGAAGTTTGCCGTGATTCTGATGGGCTTTCCTTTGTATGTGATTTTTTTCTTTTCTCTAACTGCTTTGTTCTTCTGTTGGGTTTCTGAAATCTTAACAATTATATGCCTATGTGTTGATTTTTTTGATCAAGGCTATTTGGAGTCCTATATGCCTCACTTATCTGTATGTCAAGTTCTTTTCCCCTGCTTGAGAAGTTTTCTGCCTTTACTTCTGTGAACAGTTTTTTAATGTCATCTGCACTCTCTCTTCATTGACTCCAATCAGTCTTATGTTATTCTTCTTTGCATCGTCTAGCAGCTGCTGGATTGATTTCTTGTGGTCCCTTATAATTTTGAAGCAATTTTTCTTTTCCTGATCACTGATTGCAATCTTATCTTCTATATCTGAAATTCTGTCCTCACATTGGCTCATTGTCCTGTGTAGACTTTCAATGGAGTTTTTCATGTCCTGGAAATCTACTTGCATCTGTTTAATGGATTCCATTTGTTTCCTATGTTGGGATTGCATCATGTTCCTCAGCTCCTCTCTAGATTTATCAGTCATGTCTTGTGCTATGAGCACAATCTCTGCTGTTTTCTGAGAAATTATTTCTGATTTCGTTTTTTCCATACCCTCTTTTGTTTTCATTTCAGAGAGTCCAGGTGGTTGAGTATTAGAGTGTTCCATCTCATTTCCCTTTAGAATTGCTGTAGGTGATCTGGAAGTCTGGTTCTGAGACTTATTTATGTGTCTTCTCATTTTGCTGGGGGGGGGTGCTGTTTACCTCCTCTGCGCTTGGAGCAGTGGAATGGCAACCCAGATGTCCCTTCCTCTGGACTGGGAGTGGTGGAATGGCAGCCAGCAGGAACCCTCTTCTGGGCTGCTAGTGGTGGAATGGTGCCCCAGAAGCCCCTTTACTGTGGGCTGGGATCAGTGGAATGGCAGCTGGGAGGCCCGTTCCTCTACCCTGGGAGCAGTGGAATGGCAGCTTGGAGGCCCCTTCGTCTGCACTGGGAGTGGTTTAATGGTGGCCCAGAAGCCCCTTCCTCTGGGCTCGGAGTGGTGGAATGGCAGCCCAGAGACCCTTTCCTCTGGGCTGGGAGTGGTGGAATGGGAACTGGGAGGCCCCTACCTCTGCTCTGGGAGTGGTGGTAAGGCAGCCCAGAGGCCCCTACCTCTGTGCTGGAAGTGGTGGAAGGGCGACTGGAATCCCCAACCTCTTGGCTGGGAGTGGTGGAAAAGCAGCCAGAAGCCCCTACCTCTAGGGTGGGAGTGGTAGAATGGCAGCTGGGAGGGCCCTTCCTTTGCACTGGGAGCAGCGGAACCTGTGCTATGATATTTAAAAGCAATGCATGAGAATGTTCTGAAATACTGCACCCTTAAAAGTATTTTCTTCTTCTAAAAGCAGGGTAGATTCTTCATGTTTTGTCTCAAACCCTGAGAGAAAAAAGAATCTATGTATGCATAAAATGTAACTTCAGAACCCCATTTTGCAGTGTACATTGGAAAAGATGTACCCCTTTTACCAGAATATTTACATACTTGTTAAGTAGTAATTAGCAGTTGAGGTACAGAACTGTTTAAAATATGAAAGGGATAGTTTTTATGTTTTACATGTTCCTCTGACAACTGGGATGTCAATGGGTTTTTCTCTGAGTTAACTAAAGAAATTCACTCCTTGTAGAATGCCATAGATAGTAAATGCAGCTGTAATATAGAAAAAGGTTACTGGATAACAAAGAACCAGAATAAGAATAGAAGCAGAAGCAAATTAGAACTTAATATTTCTTCCAGGTACTTGGAATTAAGGCATTTTCTTGATCTAACAAGTCTGGATTGTACTTAATATCATTTATAACACAATAATAATGCCTCATCTATGTGTACATCTTATTTACAAATATACTATCAAGATTATTTGATTATTAAAGATCCTGAAAACAATGAGGTTACACGTTAAACAGCAAATTTTTATCCAGTAAAGGGCAAACAATTTCTGTTTTACAGAAACAATGACTCTACAATTTACAGTTTATTGCTTTTGATAGTTAAGTTTTGTATTTAATTCAGCAATGTTACACTAATATTCTTTATTGAATTGCACATAAATAACTTGTTTCTCAAATGTTCTTTGAATCAGCCTTAGTATTTTACTGGTTCCTTCATTAATTACGTTTTTGAACAAAATTTTTGACATGAGAATTATAAGTTTTTAAAAATTATATGTTAGGTTAATAAAGCATATGTGTACATGTATGTGTGGAGAAAGAAAGTGTTCATTCATTTTAGTACACTTTGTATATTTTTCCATGTGGTTATGTGCCCTTATTATTTTTTTTTCTTTATAAGACCCTCAGTCAAAAGGAATCTTTCAGATACAGTCAGGAAGAGTTCTCTGAACCAAATGGGCATTGCATATAAAGGCAATTAACATTCTTGTTTACTTTGGTATCTAGTTCCTTGTCACTTAGTTTGGTCCAGGAAGAAATATTCGCAGCAGCATCTGGAAACTTGCTAAATTTGTACAATCCTAGGCCCCACTCCAGACTAACTAGATCTGAATCTGCATTGTTACAGGAACCTCATTTGATTTGTTTGCAATTAGTTTGCAAAGTCTTGGTCTAGATGACATAAGGCACATGAATAGTGACTCTTTATAGAACAAAAGACATTCTTATTAGAATTCCCTAGGGTACAGTTTCAAAATTTAAATATTCATGTTCCCTTTCTCTCTCTCCTTTTAGTCACTGTTAGGATTAGATACAACTTCACATAAGAGAAACTGAAGTATGTGGCTTGTCTAAGTAGGAGTTTACCTATTTTCTTACTAAGTTCAGAGATAGCTCAGAGGAAGTGTGGCAGATCAAGAAAATCATTGTCATGCAGGCACCTTTTTGCTTCCTGGTCCTCCTGTCTTAGGAGCTTTGTTCTTTATGGTGGAAAGACCTTGACATTGCCTGTAGCCATCATTGTCGATTTCCGAGAAGGAGAAGGAGAAGGAGAAGGAGAAGGAGAAGGAGGAGGAGATGGAGGAGGACAAGATGGGGGAGATGATGGAGGAGGAGCAGATCCAAGAGGAGGAGATGAGGAGGAGGAGATAGAGGAGGAGATAGAGAGAAGATGAAGGAGGAGGAGATGGAGGAGGAGGACATGAAGGAGGAGGAGGAGAAGAGAGAGTAGTATAGAGAAATATAGAGCATGCCAGCTAGATTTGTCTCCCCTGTAGGGGAAACAGTAAATGTCCTAGATGCTAACACAGTAAATTTCTACTTTCAACTTATTAGCTAGATTGGGTCACACAGCCACTTTAGCTGTGGAAGTCAGGAGAGGTGAGCATTAAAAAATTTAGGGTACTCTTAGTAAAATCTGTGTTCTCATAAGAGAATTCATTTTGGATAAACAATTAGCTGTAAACACCAACAAAAGGATAATTAAATACAGAGGATGAGATATCTCTATGTATTTTGAACAATTTCTCCAGTTGTTTCTGATAAGTCCCCATCTTACCAAATGGTTCATTGCTTAAATAATAGAGTCTAAACAGCGCCTGTTCTTACCTGCCTAGCTGCCTATTTTATAAGAGCATTCAATACAAATCAGTACCTTTACTTATATAATTACAAATACAAATGTTGGCGGTTTTCTAGTATCTTACAATTCTACTTATCTATTTAAATTCAGGTTTTCATTCTTTGTCTTTCCTAATTGGCATTTTGTCTGATGTGACTGTTTTTGACATCGTTTTCTGAATTGCAAAAATTTAAACTGACAAACAAAAAAATTATAATACTTTTGTCAAGCTAAAATCAGTCTTTTATTAAATTGTCAGGATTTTAGAAGACAAATTTAAACTTTAACTTCTAAAATTCTTTTGTAGAAGAGTTTATTAAAGTTCAGTTACTAAGCTTTGCCATTGCAGTTTTTTATTTGTTTGTTCTTCATACAAATGCAGACTAGATACAAGCTCACAAAAGTAAGGCTCCAGCTTGTTTGTTGTTTGTACTGGTGTCATATTAGTCTAACACATATGTGGAGCCAATAAGTCTTTGATAAAAGAATGAATTCATAACAGTAGCCAAGTTGCATTAGAAGAATCATTTTATATAGTTACTACATGAATATTATTGTCTGTAGCTATTGAGTGGATTTTTTTCACTGCTGAAGTTTCGGAGCTAAGATCATTTCTCATTAAATTTTCATTTAAAATAAAATTTATATGGTTCTAGTATAGTTTTCTGATAGCTAGGACAATTCCTTGAGAAATGCAGTCATTTTAGAAGTATAGAATTGCGTATCTTGGTCTTTAGGGAGAGAGTAACACAGAAGGGGAATATTGCTACTGACCTTGTTTAAGTAATGTTTATGAACAACTTTTGCTTTGTTATTTGATTGAAAGGTTTGTTATATTGTCTTTTCTAGAAGCAAATGTTCTGTAATTGAAAAAGCTACAGGGCTAAAAATAACATTTCCAACGCATGTCTATGATTATGATGTACAGTCTTAAATATCACAATACTTCCTGAATACAAATAGTACTCTTGACAAACCTACTAATGCTTTCTAAAACTGAATATAAAGAAACTTGAGGACATAATCTGTATGGTTTTTAATTCCCAATATTACTTTGTAATGTTTTTTTCACTCTAAATTGTTTACTTGTGCTCCATTAGAAAAATCACTCAAGGGCCAGAGATTTAGCTCAATGGTTCCACTGCCTGCCTCACAAGTACAAGGTCCTGAGTTCAATCCCTGGTACCAAAATAAAATAAAATAAAATAAAATAAAATAAAATAAAATAAAAATCATTCAGATCTGAAAACAGGTAAAAGAGATTGCTAGCTGTTCTTTCAGTGAAGTTCTGGGCCCAAATGTCTATTTTCTGAGTTAAATTAAATCTCTGGAGGGGCAGAGGTTAATTTGTCCAAAAGAAATACAAATAATTCTTCTCAAACAGAACAGATAATTCCATTGTAGAGTTGTCAGATTTGGCAATAAAAAATCATGCGATTATCAAGACATACTAAAAATTATTCATTACTCATCTGAAAATTACATTTTATTTGGTGTCCTATATTTTATCTGGCAACAGTATCCCAGAAGTTCCAGCCTATACCCCTCTAGATCTTTAAGTAGTTTTGTATCCGTTTCATAAATCTCATTGTAACATTGTTTATTAATATTTATTTCTTATATATTTTTGGAGTGTTTTTATAATGTTACTGGTCTCCTCATGTAATTAATGAGTTACATGAAATATTTGAAACATACTTATTATGTATTTGTAAGAGTCTTGGTTTAGTCCTTTGGAAAATCATGTAAAAATTTTGGAGGTCATCTGCCTAGATGCCTATGTGGCCTTACTTCATGAAACCAAGTAAACTGCAGTGCTGAGGAAGTGCACCTCAGGGACAATTCTAGCCCAGTTCGATCTTTCTTGACTCTCAGAATAAAGTTCCAGCAGCCATAGAACTTTAACTTTGCCTACCTGTTTTTGTTTTTGCTTTTTTCCTACTGATTTTCATTTCTGTTTCTGATTAATGCATGACCCTTAATTTATTCTCCATGGAGAGAGCAATAATTGGAACTTTGGTTTTATTGTCTGACCACTTGGCCATTTCTATGGAATGAATGATGGGTATCTAGTTTGTGTTGCATGAAAGACAACACAAAATCCCAAAATTGGTCTTTATTATCTGTTGCTATGCTTGTGACCTCAACTCATTTAAGAATTTTTTGTTGTCATGGAAGGAGGAGAGGCTGTTGAGATTTGCATAAATGAATATTTGTGTTCTAGGTTTACTTTTGACTTGCAGTTTAAATTGTAGGACTATAGCAGCATGTTCTCCATGTATTTCTTTCTCTGTTCTTGAGAAAGGTATTGCCTTTCATTGTGTGAGTATATCCCTCGGGAAGGTAATTAGACATAGTATTTTAATTGCTTTTAGAGATAGATGCATATATGAATTGAATAATCCCCAAATTCACAAGAAATGAATAAATTGACCTTTCAATATTTTAGAAACTAGTAGCTTAGAAATGCTTTTAAAGTGTTAGTTGGCATAATAAAAATTAATATTTTAATGCATTAGAGTAAATTAGTAATTTTGGTTTAAAAATAAATAATAGTATGAATCATTTCCTTGAGTTTATTGGAATGAAGTAAAATACAAAGTTACATTCTATATTCTAATAAGCTTTTGATTTATTTTTCTCTCCTAATGAGAATAGTTATTCTGAACTTCCTAAACTTTTAATATTAGTTTAATAATCAAATAAGCTCACATTTACTCCTACATAATATTTAAAATTGTGGAAAAATATAAATCTGTGTTCAGCTAAGTTGATTCATAATTCTGACAAAATTTTTATATTAACAGTAATTGTGTTTTATAGTTTGGCAGTGTTAAGCATCATTTTAAATAAACTCAGTTAATTTAAAATCTTGAACTAATCTTGAATTAAAATTTATGGATACTTATTGAATACTAAGATTATTTTTAAAAATAATTAAGTGCTGAAAACTGATTACTAAACATAGACGTGCATTTAGATGTTTCCTTCTAATATATTACAGTGTAGCCTTATCTTCGAGTCATGTTAATGCATGATTTTTTGCCATTTTAATTAGGTATAAAAGGGATGAGAGTGGTTATAAAAAGTTGTATTACATGAATTTATGAGCTCTGACAGTCTGCTCAGATGCTCATATATGATTGCTCTCAAATGTATAACTCGTCTTATATTTTTCTGTAAAATACAAGTTAGTTTGATTATACGTGATTCAATCTATACAAGAAGCAATATTGATCAATAAATACAGCTGCTTATTCACACTTACAAATGAAATAATATTTCCTTGTGCAAGGGGAAAGAAAGTAGACTTCTTGTATCTTCAATGGTAGAATACATATAGAAAGTTGGGAAAGGTTGTAAAAAGGTAATAATTTCTTGTCTTTGTTCATAATGCTGCAAACAATGAATGTTTAAATTTTGATAATGTGGACTCAGTTTTAATAGGTTTAATAACTAAATATATTAATTGCAAACTAGGATTTGGCTTTCTCTCCATAAAAATTATAAATTTACCTTAGAGTTTCTAGTAAGATATGATAAGATGTTTTTTTTTCTATTCTTGAAATCCTCTCAAATAGCAGACTTTCCAAATCTCACCCAAATAATATTTTATGTTTTTGTTAACTTGGTTCTATTCTTGCATAATATTCCCAGTAAGAGGAAGGAAGAAGGGTGGGATGAAGAAAGGGGGTAAAGAAAGAAAGTAGGGAGGAAGTGGAAGTGAAGGAGGTAGAGAGAGGAGAGAGACAGAGAGAGAGAGAGAGAGAGACAGAAAGAGAGAGAGAGGATGAGAGGAATAGTGGGAATTTTGGAGGGAATGAGGATGAAAGGAAAAATAAAAGAATGGATGAATGAATTTGTTTTCCATTAAAAAATACCTGGCTTTCCCCATGTAAATTATAGAACATTGTTTTAAATTGTAGAACATTTTACACAAATTACTGGGCTCAGAGGAATGGTTTGTGGCACTAGAAATGGTTAAGATTTTTTAAACAATAAAAACATTTTATGATTGCAAAAAAATTAAGATTATTTATAATGATGTTTTCTTTCTGTTTTTATTTTATTTTGCCTCTTTCATTACTAGACATTTTTCCTCAGGGATCCATGATTCAGTCTTTTTATGTGCATGTAGTACTAGGGTTTGAACCCAGGGGTTCTCAGCCACTGAGCAACATACCCAGCCCTTTTTATTTTGAGACAGAGTCTTTCTAAATTGCGCAAGCTGGGATCAAACATGTAATCCTCCTGCCTCAGTCTCCTAGATATCAGGAATTGCAGGCATGTACCACTGCACCTGGCCTCATGATTCAGTCTTAATATAACAACCAAATCTCCCATGGAATCCCTTTCAGTTTTCCCTTTCCAAGGTCAAATATTACATTAAAATAAACTTAAAAATCAGGTTACCTTTAACACTCAAAACTATCTTTGAGTTCTCCCAGAGAGCCCCTGGAGAAGCACAAAATGTTGTTGCTTCAACTTATTAGAACATGATTCCAGAAATAATTAGGTTTGTTTTTGATAGTTCAGTATTTTCTATTATCCCAACACTATTGCAAAGTTTCAGGGAAAGAATTGCTAATGGGAACAGCTGTTTAGCCTACTAACATTAAGTTTGTAGGTAAATTTTTATTAGTATAAATATTTTAGAGGGTTGTAAGCTTTATGGTGAGGCCCTAGAGAATTGTCAGTGCCTTCACACTTCATAACATAATAGCACTTTCAGGGTAATCATGGATCTAACTCTTAGGAAGTAGTTACTTACTACACTACAATGGAGAATTTTACCCTTCTACATTTGTATTCTTTTGGTTACTGTAATAAATTAACCACAACCATCCAGTCTGAATAACAAACAGATATTTTCTTCCAACTGATGTTGCTATAAAGGCTGTGCTGTAACATACTGGCTGAAATTTGTAAAGAAAACAGCTGCCAAGCCTTGTGGGAAGATCTTTACCACATACTATGAAATGTTGATGTTTCCACAAATAGACTCTTGGGTAGGACTTAGAGCTAATAGTGCTGTTGGGTTGCACTGTTGCCTGGTTGAAATTTCAGAAATCTTTTCAGTCTAGAAGCAGATGTTTTTCATGATAGCAAATTGCTTTTTGGCAGAAAAATGAATGACAGAACTAAATAAAATGATGAAGAAAGTATTACTGTAGGGTTGGAATAATATTGACAACACTTTGAATATTCTTTTCTATAGATGTATGAAGAAGCTCTTTTGTCCTAAGCTACTCTTAACTCTAATTGAATGTAATATAGTGTTGTAACTGAAAACATTTTAGTGGTATCATAATATTTTTTCTTTGCCTAATTCCTGACTCATTTCACAACATATTAGCATGGGTTTGAAGTCTAGATATGGAGGCTACATAATCATTCTAGTGAGGCTCTATATAGTCCTTGTTCTAACATGTGGTCTATTTCTCTTTCTTAAAATTTCCATAAAATTTCTCTTTTTTTTAGAATTCCATAAATTTTGTAAGTCAGGATCAGTTCTCCTCAATCAGAGTTGTGTTGTTTCTATGGTGGGATAGAGTCTGCCTTCCAATCATATCCCAAAATTGTGCGAATGCTGGAAACTTTAGAGTTTTTCATTCTATTTTTCTTAATATTTTTCATTTTTTATTTGTAAACATTTGCAGTACATAATGATTACATTCATCATAGGGAGTTGGTACGTGTGCACAACACATTTTAATTCTGTATTTTATTCCCTTCCTGTCTCCCCACTTCCCTCCATCTCTTGGTCCCCTTCACTTTTGATAAACTTCTATCTCCCTGTTTCCTATTATCTGTCTTTTATTCTGCTCCTTAATTTATTTATATTTTGGGTCTTTCTATTTTATATTCTGCATTTATCAGTCATCCCCAATCAGAAGAGAAACAAGATAAAACCTTGACTGAGTTCACTTTCCTCCCTGCTCATGGATATTTGTGAGAGTTTTTATGACTTTTCCTATTTATCAGTCTGTCTAAGGCATAGGTTTGTGTTCAAGAAATTTTCAGTACCGCTTAGGCTGTGCCCTTTCCCCTTGGTTATCAGCTTTCAAAGTGTAGTGTTTTAAGTTATGTTTGTTTCTTTAGCTGAAACTAACCACTATTTTGTATTTTGCTGGCATTTACTATTATTTTCATTTTATTAAATTTTAGAGGGGTAGCAATCTTTGATTTAGTTTTTATACTTCTTTATTAGTACATGTGTATAGTGCATGATGTTTACATTCTTTATGTGGAGTTAGTACATGTACATAATACATCTTAATTCTTTTTACAGCCCCCCCCACCATCTATAGGTTCCCTTCCCATTTGCAAAATATCTCCATGTATCCTATTACTTATCTTTTATTTTTCTCTTTATATTATTTATATTTTGAGTTTCTTATATAAGAAAAAGAAAACCATCAATATAAGAGAAACTATCAATATTAATTGTGTATCTGATTTATTTCAGTTAACATGGTCTCAAGGTGCATCCATTTTCCTACAAAATTTATCTTTCTTTATGGATTAGTAATTCATTGTGTATAAATACCACATTTTCTTTATCTATTAATCTGTTGATGGGCATATGGGCTGTTTCCAAGATTAGTTATGAATTGTGCTACTAGAAACATGGGTATGCTTATATCACTATAGTATGATGTCTTTAACTCATTTGAGAAGATACCTAGAAGGAAAATAGCTGAAAAGAAATTTCTAGTTTTAGTTTTCTGAGGAATTTTGTCTCACTTTGCAATCCAAATGACCCTCTCTAAAGTGAACTTAAGACATTGAATAATATATGGTGCTTTTGAACTGTCTTCTACTGATTTTCTGAGTTATTTCAGGAATTTCATTTAATCTCTCTGGTCTTCATTTCTTCATTCTTAGATGATGTAATATTCATCTTGTGGTCCTGTAAGAAATATTGTTGTAAACACTTAGCACAGTGTTGATTAGGAAATTATTGGAGTAGTCTAGGTAAGAGATAGTGCTTGTTTTAATTAGATTAGTAGCACTGTGGAAAGGCAGAAGTGGGCAGAGATAAGATATTTTTGGAGACTGTGATGACAGTACTTGGTTCATGTTGTAAAACCTGACAAAATTGGGTCTGAAGCTTAGCTTTACCATTTGCAACTATGTGCAATGGTATTAATAGCTCTAAATTGCAAATTCATCAACTTAAAGATGAAAAGTATAATTGTTATAAAGATTAAGCAAAAGAAAATAAGGGTTCTAGATGGGGTCATCTAACAGAAGAAATAGTCAGTGAATTTTGGCTACTTGAGCAATAATTGCATTAGCATTATAGCTGGTATTAGTATTGCTATTTGATTCAGAAGTGAAAGAGGAAAAGAGATCCTGATTGAATTTTAGGGCTTTTTAATCTGAGTGAATAGAGATGCCATTTACTGAAATTCAGACAACTTATGACACTTTTTTGAGGAGGAATGGGATCAAATCATGAGTTTCACTATTTTTCATATATAAGAGCTATAGACTTCTCAACATCCTAGTAGCATTTTCTCCACAAATGTCAATTTGTTCTTTTCCCATTTAAAGTATTTTATTATGAAGTGAAAAAAGTATTATGAAGAGTAAAATAGGGGGTTGGGGTGTAGTTCAGTAGTAGAGTAGTTTTATAGCATGCATGAAGGCCTCAGTTCATTTCCCAGTAAAACACACACACACACACACACACACACACACACACACACGGATAGAATCATGCCTCCAATATTTTAATACACCCTGTTTCTTGATGAAATTTAAAGTTTCATTATTCTAGAAACCATTTCACACTCTTGAACTCTACCACAAGAAGATCCTACATTTCTGATATGGATTTAGCCACTTCTCACTGATATATATTAAAAATGCATGTGGAAGGAGATTGTAAGGGTCTTGACACTTGTGATGCCTCATGATAAGCATAGGAAAATATACTTTCTAGATCAAAGAACATACAGCATTTGTTCAGACTAGACACTGTGATCAAGTATATGAGACTTCTTGGACTTGAATTCTTGAATGTCCCTTATTTTAATAAAGCATAAAATAATTTTATTTAAATGAAGGTTAAATTCTCTAGGACTCTCCCCAGGGCCTGGTTGCAGTAAAACATGTATAAATAACTCATATGTCATGATAAGCCAGTAATCAGCTTTATCAAAATACTATTCACCAACAAATTGATTGATTCATTCAAAATTTAAGAATTAACCATGTGACAGGAATTCCAGAAACATCAGTGAAACAAAGGTTTGTTCCTCAAATTGTATGTTCTCTCTGGCTGTCATATTCTTGAAGACCGTGATCAATAGAGGTATTGAGTTTCAATATCTACCTCCCCTAGCCATTATTTTGTTAACATATGATTGGGTAAGTACAATAGAAAGAATGAATTAAAAGTGATAATGTCTACACTATGGAATGAGAATGTGATGGCCCATGAAACAGTGACTTTTACAGAGTATTGTGAATATAATAACCATAGAATTGTACTAAATTATGTTACAAACTATGTGTAACATTCCTTTTGGTTCTGATATTCCCTGTAAATAATTCCCACTATACTCTCAGTGAAATCCTTAATGAAGTAGTTGAAGAGAAATGTCTGTGATCTGGTCCTATATAGGCTCTCTTCTCTTTTGCCACAGTGGAAAATATATTTTTCTACAATGTTCGTTATCAGATTGCCATTTCTTTTCATCAGGTTTTAGTACTAACTGCAAAAGCTCTAAAAATTTAAATCCAATTTTTCTGAAAGCTTATTTTTTAATCCACATCTTCAACTGAATCCCTGTAGCTGTAGCATCTCTGTGTGTCCTAGTCCACAGTTCTTTCCTCCATTGCTGGATGTTCCCTTATGTCCCTGACAGAACTTCTATCATTTATTACCCTGGGAAGGACTCTTTCCATTCTATATTTCTTATCTGTTCGTCTCTGTTTTAGTGCTTTACATGTTCTCATCTGGGCTATAGTAGGTGGGAAAGGTTATGGCCTGCCCTCAATTTGATAAAAATAAAACAGCCTGCAAGTTGAATAATATATTTTTAAAAGCCTTCCTTTCCTATTTATTGCTCACTCTTTGCACCAAATCTCCTCCTCCAGGCCACCTCCTGTGACTAGCCAAGGTCCTTTTACTCTTGTCCTACTTTCTTACTAACATATATTAAGATACATTAACTTGTCTCTGAACATTGTGATGTTTCTCAAAGTTTTTCTTTTGGAATACATTTTGAGTAACTATGCACTGTTCCTGGAAACTTTTTACTATTCTATCCTTCTAATACAGAGTTTTTCTTCTGTTAACTCTTTTAAACCACTTTCTTAATTCCTGTTTATGGTAGTTGGTAGCTTTGCACAGAAATTACTTATGTAACCATAAATATTACTTATGTAACCCAGAGAGTAAATGGCAGGTCCTTTTAATACTGGGATTTCTCAATGACTTGTATAATTGGGCAATATATTTGCTGTCATGGTAGGTGCAGTAAACACAAGCAGTCTAGATTAAAATGTTTCTTTTTCCTCAAGGAATCTGTTATCTAATTTATCAGTTATATTAGATAAAATTCTGCATATTGAATTGACTTAGAAGAATTGATTCTTACATGTCAAAAACAAGATGATTAGTATTGGTTAGAAATTATGCTCAAATATATCATACAGGTCCAAATGTGTTTATTTAAGACAGTAGCTTTCAATTTTAGTAGTTTAATAGCCAAACATTATACTTCAGCAAATTTCTATTTTCAAAGCCTTCTCAATTCATTTACCTGAGATTTACAAATTCTCAAAAGGTACTCTCCACAATTCTACCAGAACTATATTCTAAATTCAAATCTGAATAAATTGAATCCTGTTTAAGCTCTTTGATGCATTTCCTCCATATTCAGGATAAAGATCAAAATCCTTTAATATAGCCCCCAAAGACTCCCATGATAAGGCCGTTTCCTCCATCTACAGTGTCATGTTAAGCCACTTCCCCTCAACTCACACTTAAAGTCCAGACACATTGCTATTCTATTTCCTTTTCTTTCCTTGTCCCATCTACTTGTTAAACATCTTTATGCATCACAACACTGTAACTTGATTAACCATGATATTTGTAAATAACAAACTCGATGTAAGTTGGTAAGTATTCTCAAACACTTAAATCCTAGAGAAAAATCTAAGGTCTCGTTAATCCTATGAGTTTTCTTCCCATGACCAGCAAATGCTCAACCTGGAAAGAATTCTATTATATATTCCAAATAGTAGGTGCCTCGTCATTCTTGAAAATATTTCTCTGGAGGTCAGATTCTAGGATTCAATCTTCTTTTGCTAGTATCAAGCTCAGGGACTGCTTGAAAAATCTACCATGTCATGAAACACGTTTCAAGTTTTTTAAAAATATAAACAATTCCAAAAAATTAATATTTTGAAATAGAATCACTCTGTGCTTCAACACTGCTTACCCCTACGTTTAGCTGAAAAATACTGGTAGTCAGTAAGATTTCCTGAGTATCTACAATTAACATGACTGCTATCACTTATCCAGAAAGATTTTCCTTCCTCTTGACCTGGTTTAGTTAAATATTGCCAAGGTTCAACATGAAAATTCACAATTTCCTCAACAGTACCACATCTAGATTTTACAAATGCATTTCAATTCTACTCAGCTAGTACTCCACCTTTGACATTGCATTTTCTTTTGAATTGGAATACGCTTTTCTTACCACCTCATCATCTTTTTACCCCCGCCAAGAATTGTAACATTTTCATCTTTGTGAAACTCTTTATGTATTTCCATTGCTAATTTTGCACTTATTCAATCAAAGTTCAGATAAAAAGTGTGGGATATGGGGCCGGGGATTTAGCTCAATGGTTTTGCTGCCTGCTGCGCAAGCGCAAAGACCCGAGTTCGATCCTCGGTACCAACAAAAAAAAAAAGTGTGGGATAGAGAAACAGAGCAGAGATCAGAGAGAGAACTTCATGTCTTAAGTTATCCCTTTCTTTCAAGCCAGAGTAGTAAAAATAGGTATCATTCATTCAGAAACAACATCACTTGGGATCAGAAAGAACAACTTCTTTCACATTTGATGTTAGAGAATATTTTTAGGTAAACTGGTCTATTTAGAATGCCAAGGTACCCAGTGTTTCCCAGATTTTTTTTCACCAGAAAAGACTCAGGAAGACTTCCTTTTCTTGTGAGAAAACACATAATTTAGCATTCCTTTTTAGTATATGTTGAATGACTGGAAATCCGTAATAATGCTGAAATTCTAAGAGCCAGTGTGGTCTAGTGATTGAAAATGCAAACTCTGGTCTAACTCCCAAACCCACAATATCCTAGCTCTGTAAGCAAGTCAATTAATCTCTCCATGCCTCCATTTTCTCAATTGTAAAATGGAACAAAATAATAGCACATAGTTTATAAGTTTGCAATGAGGTTTAAAATAGTTAAATCAAGATGTTTAGAATACTGGTTGAAATAGTGCCATGCAAATACATGGTATTATTAGTAATGGTTTTAACTGATTGACTGCCTATTTTAGTGCCCCCCATAAGAATTTAAAGTAGTCCTCTTTATTCCAAGCCTTTAAAAGTGATGCTTTTTTAATCTAATAGTTGAATATAATTAAATTCACAAACCAAATTTAGCCTCTAGAAGGAAGATGTAGTGCAGTCAGTGTAGGATCCGGGTTTGTGCTGTCCACGAGGGTAAGGGTAATTGCTAGCCAAATGTGGCAATTTAAATTGAGGTTCATTAACATTAGAATGTTCCTTAGTTGTGCTTGTCACACTAGCCACATTTCAAATTTAGAGCTGTTCCATAGACAGGTAAGAAATCTAGGGTATTTATATACAAACGCCTGCCCCTTAATCATTGATAGTAATTCTTGAGGCATTACCTTGTACACAGTTCCTGACTGCTCAGTAGTCACATGAGTAAGTAGCTAACGCACTGTGCAGTTCAGAAAGAGAACATTTCCATCATCAGAAAGTTATTTTGGCCAAGCCTAGTCATCAGAACCTGATACCTGTGTTTGTGTTCTTTCTTCTCAAATAACAAATAGTACTCCTTATTTTTATCTAGCTTATCATATAAATCTGTCCGGTCAAAAAGCATCTTCAGCCTTACCACTTTCCTCTTTAGCAATCCTCCTTTTCAATTCATAGTGTATTAGTTACCTAGGAATTACTCACATGCTAAACAAGTAGTTTTGTTGAATATAGCCAAGGCACCTGCTCTTTGAATTGGACTCTCTTTATCCCTTTCCTAAACAAAGACAGGGTTTAAGATCTTTCTTCAGATATAGATAATCATGTTATTAGAGTTTTATTTTCTAAAAAAAATGCAGAATTATATAAATATTTGAATTCAGTTTTCAATTTTCACAAAAA
>NW_004624829.1:7896103-7908691 GCF_000247695.1 Heterocephalus glaber | reverse complement strand
ATCCCCAGTACAAAACAAGTCAAGATAATTAAATTTTATTTTAACTATCCTATTTATTCACATAAAAATTCTCCTGTTCCAATTACTACAGAATTCAGTAGACTTTTACTTTAAATATTTTTTTTTCTGCACTGGAGATAATACCCAGGATTTTTGCACTAAATTATGTCTCCAGTCATTTTAATTTTTTTTTTTAATTTTGAGTCGAGGTTTTCCTAAGTCACTAAGTTGCCAAAGCTGGGCTCCAATTTTATGATCTTCCTCCCTCAGCTTCCCAAAGTAATGGGATTCTGGACATGTACCACTATGCCCAGCTTCAGAAATTAATACTTAGGTCTTTACATATATTCTGCTCATTATCAGTCCTATGTTAATATTTCTCTAGTCCCAAAATAAGCCCGATACCAGAAGTAAGGGAAAATGGGAGGTTATTCTAGTTGGCTTTCCTCCAAAGCAGACTCTTACAGATTTGGATACAGGTATTTTATTTGAGAATTGATCACTAGGTAGCAATGAGAATATGATACAGGAAAAGGAATAAAACCAATACAGTGAACACCAATGAGTACTTTGCTGTAGGCAACTAGGACTCAAACCCACTGGGGCCTTTCAAGAAACTGCATGGGTACAATTTAGGGATGTTAGACAGACAGGTAAGAAATCTATTTATATACAAACTCCTGTCCCTTAATTATTGAGAGCAATTCTTAGAGCGTTAACTACTACATACCTCCTGACTGCCTCACAATTGGACTGAACAGGATGCTGAGGCAAGAACAAGACCTGGAGAGAGATTTGCAAGAAACTTGTCAGGGAAACTGGGAAAAGGCAGGATTATGGGTATGGTAGCAGCACCATCTGCTGCAACAGACCCCACTACACACAGTTTGATTGGCAACCTATATTTAAGTGGCAAGATAGATATATGTATCAAAATCTTCTTGACACATGGTACCCTTTTAACCTTATGTTTCTAGAAATTTATTTAAAAATGCAGATATGCAAAATGCTAAGCTACAGTATTATTTGTAATTGTAAAATGTAGAAAACAACATATTTCCAAAATATAGTATAAATATAGTTAAATAATTTTATGTATTATTATGTAATATTACGTAGACAATCTTAAGCATTAATTATGAATAATTAAGGGCATATATTTGTTATATAGAGAGGAGTTTTTAATGTACTGATAGGCATAAAAACAGTTGTAAAAGAATATCTATATAACATAAACCTAATTAGATCGATACACACCTGAGCAATGAAAACTGAACTAGTATACAAAATAATTAACAGTGATTGTCACTGGCTTAGAGGATTAGTGGTACTTTAAATTTTTTATTGATGCCTTTTAGAATTTTCTGTAATAAATGTTATTTTTATAACCAGAAAAATCATTAAGTGCAATTTTAAAGCAAAATTAACCTTTTTTAATATTGACATTTTGAAACCAGAAAGCCCTATGATTCTTTATGCATAATTGCAAGTTAGATTCTAAATCTAGCAATTACACACAAGAGCATCTCACATTTCTTTTTCCTCAGACAGAGTAGAAATATGTATAATCTTGGAGAGAACTTGATTGCAAACATGTATGTGCAATGAATGCAATAAGGCAGATTGCAGCTGAAGTTATTTTCTTTGCCTAACTGGAGTAATGTTATGATTTAGCCTGAAGGATTCCCCAGAAAATGGACTTTTGTAGGCAGGTAAACTATGTCCCTGGATAAAATAGGCTTCTGACATATATCAAAATGAGCTGGTTATTAACCTCTTTGTATGCAGCATATACTCTTTTTTTAGGGTAGCATCATTTTCTCAATACTGCAAACACAATAAATGGTGATACATTAGTAAGAATGAGTAAAAAGTAGGCTAGAGTGGTGAGATTTGTGGAATTTGGTACGAAACATAAGGAACAATAGTTCTATAGCCACATCCTAACTATTTAACTTTGTAGTCCTAGAATATTCATATGAAAAGAGTGCATCAAACTACATCTATCTACTCCCTTAAATGGATCCTTTTCATTGCTGGTAGCAAAATAACTCAAAGAGACTGGATTAGTCATTTGTTATTACCATTATCATCTTTGCATAAATAATCTTTAGTTACCATTATCATATTTGCACAATAATTTTAAAAAATGAATTGAAAAATATCACTCTGTGTTGTAGGTGTAGGTTTGGTAGTACCAATTGGAGAAAGTCACTAATATAATTGTGTCTGATCTCTCCTCTGTATGTGAAATGTTTAAACATATAAACTCAGTTTTTAGTTATTTTACAAGCAAAAGAGATAGAATTTAAAAACTGGGCATGGTGCTACACAACTGTAATCTCAGTACTCTGGAAGGATGAAGAGGATGTAATTCAGTGCAAAGGCCCTGATTTCAATCTCTAATATCAGACACACACACACACACACACACACACACACACACACACACACACACAATCTTCAGTGACCTAGTAATTCAACTTTTCATAGTTGGGTCTAAGGGAATGTCCAGAATCTTTAGTAAGAAACTTACACACAAAGATTTTATTTATAGAATTGTACCAATGAAAATGTCATAACCTAAATAACCAAGAATAGCAAGATAGTTTAAATGACATCACATATAATGTAAGTTATTCATATTTAAAATTATTTTGATGGATAGTAACATAAACTAGTACTTATTATGCACTGTTAAATAAAACAATATATATAAGATTCATGTGCATTTTAAACTCCTATTGTGAAAAAGTATGTTTTTTATGGGCATAAAAATAATAAAATGAAATTAAATGCTAGATTTGGTTCTCCTGAATAGAAGGTTTATTAGCTTTTTATGTTCTTTTTGTTTCAGTTTTGCATTGTTCACATTATTTATAGTAAGCATGTTTTATTTTACTAGAAAAATTATAAACTAAAGAAATAGATAATATAGTTAAAATTTTACCTAAATTCCTCTTTAATCCTGTATCAATACATTCAAATTGACTATTTGAATCATCTGGTAAGAAGCAGGTGCCTAAATGTGAAAGTAATTGGATTTCACACAGCATTTTCCATGGGGCAACTGAATCATGAATGCTTAAAAATGTGCCTTTGGAGAATTTGTTCCAAAGTGTTCTTACGTTTGTGTATTAATATTCACCTTCCAAAAATATGTATTATTGTCTAACATATACTCTACACTCTTCTATCTCTTGTTTAAAAAATCCAACACAAGGCCGGAGATTTAGCTCAGTGGTTTCGCCTCTTGCTGTGCAAGCGCAAGGACACGAGTTCGATCCCCGGTATAAAAAAAAAAAAAAAAAATCCAACACACAATGTAGTCTCCTACCTTCAAGGACGTTTAAGCTCTAGAGAAGGAAAAAAAGCTGATAAGTAAAACAATTTACAGATAATACCAAAATTGTAGTAGTTTTGTGCTAAGTAATATAGAAGATTCTTTGAATATTGAGGTACAGAAAATTGTATAATTCTGAAAGTTAATGTATACATTATAAATTCTGAAAGGTATAGATTTTAATCATTTCTCTTCTAGTTCTTGCAGGAAATCTTTCAGATTCTAGGCTCCAGACAGGTTAGAGAACTTTTAGATAAAGTCTATGTTACCTAAGTGTGAGCTTTGTTTAGCAAGAGGATTGGATGAAGTGCTGTGGTATAGTCTATACTTTCCAAAACAGAGTTAGACCCGGAGTTTAGAGACTTGAGTTTGTCCACCTAGTTCAGTAGGCGACCTGGCTGCTTGGACCTGCCATTTAACTTCTTGGTAACTGTTTCCTTACCTATCACTGAAAAGGGTCAGATGATTGGCAAGGATCTACCAGCTTTAAGATTTTCATTCAGGTATGAAATTTCAAAATCACTGGAATAACTAATATAAGGAGTACAGTGAGAGATGACATCTTCAGATTGGGTATCTCCTGCATTTATCATCTGACTCCTCTTTCACCTTACCATCACTGCCTAACTTTCCCAGAGAGCAGTTTCCAACACATTGTTCAAATTTCATCCCCTACTCAGCCCCACCTGCTCAAAATCTTAGTTCCATCCCCAATACTTCTCCAAATCTTCCAACTGCCATCCTGTACTATTTTTTATCGATAATACAACAGTGTTTAATCACAAGTGATTATTCTCTCCTTTTCAAAATGAAAAGAATACAGGATTTGGAGTCTCACACCTAACTTGGAATTCTGATTTTGTCATTTCATTTTTGTGCACTGCTGAACAGGTTATAATTTCCTTTCTGACCTTGGTTTCCATGTCTAAAAATCTTTGAATAACAAACCACATGAATCTAATGAGTTTTGTTAGAATTGAATGTTAATATTAACAAAAGATGAAGTGCCTGGCACATGTGGATACTCCAAAAATAACAATTCTCTCCTTCCTTTCTTGGTTTCTATGCTAAACATGTTTTTATATATCTTTGTCTGCTTCATCACTCTTCCTCTGGTTGATTCTTTTACTCCCTCTCTTTGTCTAAAAATTGGTAATTCACAGATAGTCTTGTTGATTCTCAACTCCAAAGTCCCTGCCAGAGTTTATGTCCATTTGTACAGCCCCCTGTCTCACTATACGCCTCTACAGAGCCAGGCCCAGTACTCCAATACCCCACATTCCCAAATCCCTAGTGGAAGCACCATTTGGATGCCAAACCCCATGTTAACATCAATATATACCAAGCTAAATATTTTTCATATCTCTTTGTTGCATCCCCAACACTATAACAATTCCTTCTCTCACTTTGAATTTTTCCTTCATATCGTCACTACAAAACTTTGGTTGTGATTTGATTTCTCCCTTGGCTTCTAATCCATGTATAATAATCAGCCTTATGCTTTTCAGTATTTTTTCTTTTTTGTTTGACTCTTATTAGTATATGCTTGCTGTAAATTATGACCATATTCACTGTAGGGAATTGGTACATGTACATAACACATTTCAATTCTTTTTTCCCCTTTCCTCCATCCCTATTTAATTTTTCTAGAGTCAGATTCATTTATTTATCTTATAAGACCTTATAAAGTCAATTATTATATATGCAGATTGAGAACCAGACTAACAGACCAAAGAACATATAAAACATGTAAGACAATTGTACTAAGACAAGGGACATTTTTAGATACATTGTCCATTCTGGGTTACAATACCTTTTTTCTCTCTCTCCCTTTTTTCCTATTATGTCTTTTATTTTGTAATATATATATTTCATTTTTCATATAAGATAAATCTTGTGATATTTAAGCTTGTGTGCTTTAGTTACTTCACTTAACATTATAGTGTTCAGGTGAATTGTACTATAGGAATAAATATAGGTAACTTTGTTCTTTAAACTGATTTTAACTATAATTGTTTGTATAGACCTTGGGAAAAACTGTATGACCTCTTTGAGCATCACTTTTCTCATATATAATGGCAAGTGATCAAATATGGTGAATATTTAAATTTTTAAAAATCTACTAAAAGACACATTGCCATTAACTCCTTTCAAAATCCTTCCCCCTCATTTTGAACATACTTATCCTGTAATTTTTGCCACTTTTTGAAGCAGTTCTGGAAGTCCTCCTTTTGTGAGTGACTTTACAAGATGTGATGAAAAATATGGTGAAAGCTGCTGCGACATATCATCCAGTGGAAAGACAGGCACATAAAAGCATGACAGTGTGTCTTCATTGACCTTATTCACTGGCTATAGCACAGTGCATCTTCTGGCTCTTTGCCAAAGTAAAAATGGCCATGAATCAATTCTGGACATGGAGCCATGATAACACAACTAAAGACACTCATGAAAGAGAACAACCAGAAATGCTTGGAAATGATTCAGGACTTGGAGGCAGCCATGATAGCACAAATGAAGACACTTGTGAAAGAGGACTTCCAGGACTGCTTCAGAAAATGACAAGAATGACGGGACAAAAATATTTTTTAAAAACCCAAATATATAATTATCCTTGCAAAAAAAAGAATGATGGGACATGTATGTTCAAAATGAGGGGGGGTATTTTGAGGGAGATTAATGGCAATGTGTCTTTCACTGTAATACATTTTTAAAGGTATAAATATTCACTCTATTTTCCCATCATGCCTTTTATTTTATAGACTTCTTTTTGGTGTTGTGAATACTCTTTCTACAGAAATGATTATGGATAAATAAGTAAATAAGTAGTCAGATAGAGAATGTATAATACTTTTCCCTGCCACCATCATAGTTCAAATCTTATCAATTAATCAATTTCCTTGCCTCTACTCTTTATCAGTTATCCAAAATATCATAATAATTTCCCCAAATTAAAAGAATATTTTAATAGCTTCTCATTTTCTGTGTAATGAAGACAAAACTCATTCTCCTAGTTGACTTTAGAGAAAACCAGTAAGAGGAAGAAAGTAATGTTTATTGAGCATCTACTGTATGTGAGGCTTTGTGCAGAGTAGTGTTGGAAGTAAAATTCAAAACTGGCTGCTCAACAAAAAATCTCATAGATATTACACTGCTTTCCAACAGTGTAGAGTTATAACATTTCCAGTAGTATTTCCTATTATCAGGAGATTTATTTGAACCAAACTTGAGTTTGTGAGTATTAGGAATAAAGTAAGATGTCTTCAAGTGCTCTGTCCTAATATGGTTATTTATTTGCAGAGCAGAACAATCCCTTTGAAATTTCACAGTTCAAAGAATATGAGTATTCACTTTGACACATGAAAGTGTCAATAACTTGAATAAATGGGAGAATTTAGCTATCAATCAGAAAACCAATTCTAGTGGACAACATTATGTGTTCTTTGCCTCTCTTTGTAAAAATCAGTGATGCTTACTCAAAAATCTGCATAATATGTCTCTAAACTAATTACATTTCAATTTGAAATGTACACAAACATTAAGCAAAAACAAAAGTTAAATTATAGGGTTGCTGGAATTGCCTTTGTAGAATCTTTGGCAGTGTTGGACTGGTCCTGCTGATTACTGGTTCTGGGCAGAGGCTTCTACTAAGTTTGCATATTTAGACAAGCCACCAATTTATATCTGTCATTGTTTTTTGTGTTGAGTGGCTACAAGAACAAAATTATATAAATTGAATGTGCGTCCTAGCTTTTGTACCCTCAGAAAGGTGACAAAGAGAACTGCTCCATAGCTAAGTGTCTATCAGTATGTTTTAGTTACATATGAGGTGCAAAACTTTTAAGACATAAGAAAGCAACTGAGAATAACTTAACTATAAGGCATAACCTTGTGGGAAGGGGTCTTGAAGAGATCCTAGAAATGAAAGTGAATGGCCCCCAAGAATGGAGTTGAGAAACTTAGAAGGAACTGTTAGGAAACTATTTCCTAATATACATATATTTTAATTTTCTCAAGATTGATTGTGAAGTTACTTGGCCATTGGGGCTTCAAAAGTAAATTATTGTAAAATTTTATACTTAAAAACTACCCTTCTCTACAACTCTCTATACACAAATGCATACATTCTCACACTCATAAGGCATTGAAGTGGGGACGTTGAAGTTTGTTTTGTTTTCAGAGAATCTGGTTCTTGTAAAATTACCAGTTTCTTGGCAGTAGATGGACTAGAAAAATCTAGAATAGTCATCAGTCAAATCATTCCCACCCCATTTACTCTTTATAAAATAACACAGAACATTTTGTTTCATCATTTTTGTCTATAAAAGTTGAATCATAGTTTATATAACCAGAGCAAATTCTATCATCCAATGTGATAATTTTACATGTAAGTAAACTGACAGGATAATTGACTGATAGGGCCATGCCACTATTTAAAAATAGAACCAGACATGGGTTACAGACTTCAAATTCACAGTCAATGGAGATTTTTTATGATGTTACTTTGCCTTGTCAAATTTAAGGCCCTTGATTAGAGTACCAAACAAACTCATATCACATTTTAGAATGTATCAATGAGGAATGTAATTGTCAATTAAATCAAAAGTTGCCAAAATGTAACTGAGCCAAAAAAAATACTTTATGGTGATTGTGTCTATCATTTTAGTTTCCATGTAAAGTAGTATGTATTTCTTAGCTAAGGAACCCAGGATATAAGATCTGTCTTTTCTCCTAGAGAATTTTCTGGAAAAATCAATCACACTCTTCATTTGTAAGGTGCTGGTAGGAAACATCATCCCATGCCTCTGCTGAATTCAGCTCCTTCATTTGCTCTCTGGAGTTACTGATTTTTAAGATGGATCTCTCTGGAGAAGTGGAGCCTTGACTAAAGGTTGAAATGGATAAATTAATGTTCATAGGTTTCAAGCCATGGTCACTGCAGTCAGTGAGTGGTGTCCTCTGCAATCGAGTGGTACTTTTGGAAGCACAACTTGAAATGGAGGACTCTACTGCTTCAAGGAATAAGTGGAGAGCCTGTGTTCAATTTCTGATCAGTGTTAGAGAGAAGGGACTCTCACTCCCCCCTTCCTTTCCCATCTCCCTTTCCCAGATCATTTGCCATTCTGTGTGTGTGTGTGTGTGTGTGTGTGTGTGTGTGTGCACCACCCAGCAGGTTCACATGTCTCTGTCCTTACTCTTTTGGTGTTTCACTGTGTTTTTCTTTATGTCCCTTTCTTTTTGTATGTCTGTCTTCAGGATTAAAGTGGCAATTCTCTCATTGACTGGGTCAGCCCAAGATCATGTTGCCTGTTACTTGCATAGTCAGAAAAAACTCAAGGAATAGGAGTTCCTGAGAGAGGCAACATTTCCTACAATGTCCACAGCTTTAGCTTCTTTTTTTTTTTTTGATTTCTTGGTTTAATCTGCTTAGAGTTTAGCTAAGCATTTAAAAGGCTGTTTGTAGCAATTTATGTAGCATCAAAGGCTGTACTGTCTAATATGGTAGTTCCTAGTTACATGTGCCTACTAAGCATGTGAAATGTGGCAAGTGAAACATATTAAAATAGGATTTGGTGTATATTGGTTTAAAAATACTATTCAGTTTCTGGCAAAGTATATTATTAAAATTAATTTCACATATTTTACTTTCTTATATGGCTATTAAGAAAACACAAAATTATGTGGTTCACATTATATTTGGACTTGAAAGTGTTGACCGCAGTGTTTTCTTTCTTTAAATAGGCTCATACATTTAAACATCTGCTTCTGGTCATTTATATAGAATATAGTGGATTTGTAACTAGAAAACTTTTCAAATTTTTATTGTGCTGTATTTTCTGAATTTAGTCCTAATCCTTACTCCGGCTATTTCTAACCCTTGGTTTTATCTGTGCATTGACTTCTTTTAAAAATATCTCAGTGACCATATTTTCCTTCCATGAACAAGTTCATGTTCAGATATTACCTTATTGGTTGGGCTTTTGTTGATGAACTGATGTAGAATACTACCCTGGTGACCCCTTATACATGCATACAGGCATCAGTCCTCTGCATTGGTATTCCTTGGCTTAATTTTTCTCCATTTCCCATATCATTGTTTAGCATAACATATATTTTCTAGTTAATTATCTTTCTTTCCATGTCCCCTCCTCTTCCTCCATTCTCATTTGTGCTTAAGACCCATGAAAAGCAGTGGCATTGTTCATTTAGTGCACCGCAGTTTTTCTAGTATCTAGCATATAGTGTTCAATGAAGCAAGGCTAAGTGAATGAGACCTATTACATATATACATAGATGTATACACACACATTTATTTATTTATTTATTTATTTATTTATTTAGTGAACTATCCTGTCCAATATGATAGCCACTAGCGACATTTGGCATTTGAGAACTTGGAAAGTGGCTAATCCAAATTAACATGTGCTATGAGTATAAGATATGTTCTGAATTTCAAAAACTTAGTATGAAACAAGATGTTAAATGAAATAAAAATAAACATATAAAATCAACTGAGAGCTTTGTTTATTTCTTTTGCATTTTTAACATGGAATTTTAATTGCATTTAAAATTACATAGGTAACTACATGTGCATTTTGCATTATGTTTTTACTGAACAGTGTAGTTACAGACTTATAGCAGAAATTTTATAGGCTTTTTCCAAAATTAAGGGAGTGCTAATTCTCTTGTTTGTGGTGTCTGCTGGCTTTTCAATGTTTGGCAATTCCATCTATTTTTTTTAATATTTGTGTTAGCTCATATTAATGAGAGTTTGGTTTTTAGGAAGAATTCCTTGTGACCTAGGTTATTTCTCCACAAAGTTTTCATTTTGTTGCTATCATGCTGTCTAGTGTGTCAAGGACCCAGTACAAATATTTATGATTCTTTAGCAGCTTGTTGGGTCCTAGACTCTGTGTCGAAGGTAAATATACTCTACCTATGGGGCACCCAGTTTCAGTTTTATTGTCATCTCATTAGAGAGCTATGTGGAACATTTCCTTGCACAGTTATTGAGTTCATAGTCTTTTAATGATCTCAGATTTATTCTCACATCTCAATTCCTATCTCCAGCATTGAGCAGGTAAATCTATTGTCACTCATTCCTTTGTGTGAATTAAGATCAAGATGCTGCTATTATTGGGCTAGTAACTTATCTAGGGTTACAGCATATATTCTTGGAACTCAGGAACCTCTTCAATTCTATTTCTGGAGAGTTGAGTTTTTGAGGTGAAATGCAATATATATTAAATGTATTATGTTTATCCAGAGGCATTTATTTATTTATTATTCATTAAGTTTATTGGCACATTTTAGGTTTACTATACGATGACATTCATCATTGAGAATTTGTACCATTACATGATATATTTTATTTCTTATTTTTTCTCCATTCCTCTGCCATCCATTCAAACTCTCCACCCCTCCCTATTTACAAAGACTTTGTTTACATTTTTTCATTTTCTCATATTTATTCCTTTCCCTTCTTTCCTTTCCCCTACCCCTCCCACTTCCCCTTCCGCTTTGCCCCTTTTCTTCCAATTTCACATTATCTATTATACCTTTTAGTCCTTACTTACACTTTAAGTTTCTTACACAAAAGAAACTATGTGGTATTTACACATGTGTGTGCTATTTATTTCACTTAAGAGTATGGCCTCAATGTGCATCCATTTAGCTATAAATGTCTCTACTTTCTCATTCTTTATGGCTGAGTGATACTCCATTAAAAAAAAATCTTCTTTATCCAGTCTCCAGTTGATGGGCAATTTGGCTGTTTCCAAGTTTTAGCTATTACAAACTGTGCCAATATATACATAAGTGCACATATATCACAGTGGTATGATGCTTTTAATTCTTTTGGGAAGATACCAAACAGGGGAAAAACTGAATTAAAAAGGACATCTAATTCTAGTTTTTCGAGATATCTTCATATTGTTTTTCATAGTGGTTGCACCAGTCTGAATTCCCACCAACAATGGAGAAGAGTTTGATTCGCCCCATGACCCCATGAGCTGCGATTAAAAAAACCTACCCCTAGGCATATTAATAGCTAAGATTCCAGAGTTTAACAACTGAGTTCTGGCTCCCCGCCCAGAGGAAAGGGCTTCTGAGATGCCGTCCCACCACTTCCGGCCCAGAGGAAGAGGCTTGTGAGGCACCATCCCACAGCTCCTGGCCCAGAGGATGGGGCTTCTGAGGTGCCATTCCACCACTCCATGCTGAGAGGAAGGGGCTTCTGGGCCACCATTCATCCCGTCACTCCCAGCCCAGAAGAAGGGGCTTCCAGGCCACCCTCATTCCTGCCGCTCCCAGGCAGAGGAAGGGGCTTCTGGGCCGCAGTCCCACTGCTCACAGCTCAGAGGACGTGAGCCACATCAGCATCAAAAGCAACACCCCCTCCCCTGTCAAAAAGAGAAGACACATAAACAAGTCTCAAAAACAGACTTCCAGATCACCTACAGCAACCGCAAAGGGAAATGTGATGGAACACTCTTGATACTCAACCACCTGGACTCCCTGAACTGTCAACAAAGGAGGATCTGGAAAAAATAAAATCTGAAATAATTTCTCACATAACAGCAGAGATTGT
Organism: Heterocephalus glaber; assembly: GCF_000247695.1. The sequence goes on along the minus strand of NW_004624829.1, from coordinate 7,896,758 downwards.
GCTCCTAGTGCAAGACATGATTAATAAATCTAGAGAGGATCTGAGGATCATGATGGAATTCCAAAATAGGAAACTAATGGAATCCATAAAAGAGACATAAATAGATTTCCAAGAGATGAAAAACTCCATTGAAAGTCTACACAGCAGAATGAGCCAATGTTAGGACAGAATTTCAGATATAGAAGGTAAGATTTCAATTGCTGACCAGGAAAAGAAAAATTGCTTCAAAATTGTAAGGGACCATAAGAAATCAAACCAGCAGCTGCTAGATGATGCAAAAAAGAATAATATAAGACTGATTGGAGTCAAAGAAGAAACAGGAGAGAATGCAAATGACATAAAAAACAGTTCACAGAAGTAATGACAGAAAACTTCCCAAGCAGGGGAAAAGAACTTGACATATAGATAAGTGAGGCATATAGAACTCCAAATAACCTTGATCAAAAAAATCTACACATAGGGATATAATTGTTCAGATTCTAGAAACTCAACAGAAGAACAAAATTCTACAAGCAGTGAGAGAAAAGAAACAAATCACATATAAAGGAAAGCCCAACAGACTCACAGCAGACTTCTCAATGCAAACCCTCAAGGCAAGAAGATCTTGGAGTGATGTATCCCAAGCCCTAAAGGAAAACAACCTTCAACCCAGACT
>NW_004624829.1:7839326-7880192 GCF_000247695.1 Heterocephalus glaber | reverse complement strand
AATAGGGAAGGGTGGAGGGTGTGAAGGGAGGGCTAGGAATGGGGAAAAAATAAGAACCAAGATGCATTATGTAAACGTACAGTTCCCAATGAGAAATGTAATTGTGTTGTATACCTACAATGTACGAATAAAAGAATTTAATAAAGTGCAAAAAAAAATTTGTTCTCACTGTTTTCTTCTATGCTCTTCTTTTGCTTTTATCTTCCTTCCTTTCCCCCTCCCCCCTTCCTTGTTCCTTTTTCCATTTGAATTTTTTCTTTCCATTTTTTCAATATCTATTATACATTTTGGTCCTTATTTACCCTTTCAATTTCTCATACCGGAGAAACAATGCTATAGTTAAACATGTGTGTCTGATTTATTTTACTCAAGAATATGGTCTTAATGTATATCCATTTACCTAGAAATGTCTCAAATTTATCCTTCTTTATAGCACAGTAGTACTCCATTCTATAAAAAAATCCCACGTCTTTATGTATTGATGATGGGCATTTGTGGTGTTTTTAAGATTTAGCTATTAAATATTGTGCTACTATAAACATGGGTGTGAATAGATTGCTGTGGTATGATGCTTTTAATTCTTTTGGAAAGATACCAAAAAGAGGAATAGCTGAATTAAATGAAACCTCAAGTTTTATTTTTTGGAGGGAGCTCTCCATACTGATTTCCACAGTTTTTTTACCAGTCTGCACTCCCACCAACAGTGGAGAAGGGCTTCTTTTTTCCCACAGCCCCTCCAGCATTTGTTATTGTTTGATTTCTTCTTAGTAGTCAGAGAACTCAAGATAAAACCTTTGTAACTTGGGTTAGCCAGAGTTCTTACATATGACATCCAAAAGACAATCCATAGAAGAGAAAATAAGTTGGTCTGTATCAACAATTTTAGAGCTAGGGATACAGCTCAGGGGCAGAGCTCTTGCCTAGCATATGTGAGACCCTGGGTTCAATCTCTAGTTCTACAAAAAAAGTACTTTGACTCTGTGAAAGAATACAGTAAAAGAATAAAAATACAAGCCACTGACTTTAAGAAATATAAATCATATATCTTACATAGAGTTTGTGTATAGACTATATAAATAACTCTCAAAATTCAAAGATAACAATCTCATTATGAAGTAGGGAAAAGGCTTGAGCAGATACTTAACCAAAGAAGATATACAAAAGGTAAATCACATAAATCTGTGTTTAGCATGATTAGTCATTAGATACATGCAAATTAAAGCTATGAAATGAGTACGTGTCTATCACAATGGCTAACATAGAAGATAGTGGCAACACCAAATACTGTAGGGATGAGAAACAATTGAATCTGTCATATATTGCTGGTGGAAATGTAAAAGGGCACAACTCTCTGAGAAAAGTTTCACCGTTTCTTATAAAATTATATCATAGGACTCAGGAATCACAGTCTTGATTTTAACCTTACTGAAATGGAAACAAATATCCATCAAAAAGAAAGCACAAATGCTTGTATCACCTTCATTCATAACTGCTCAAACCTAGAAACAAACTAAATGTCCTTCAGTGAGTAAAAAGATAAAATTATTCATCCATGTAAAGCAAATACACCTCAACCATGAAAAATGAATTATTGATACCTGCAAACATGTGTATGGATTTCCAGAGTATTGTGCTGAGTGAAAAAAATCAATCCCAAAAGGTTACATACTTTGTAATTCTATTTATGTATCCTTTCAAAGTAACAAAATCACAGCAATAGGGAACAGATTGATGGTTTTCAGGGGTTAAAATTGGGGAAGATGGACTACAAAGGGGTTTGATGGTGGCAATCTTTGTGGTCATAGAACACTTTCATATCCTGATTGTGGCGGCTGTTGCATGAATCTCATGTGATTAAACTTCACAGTACTGCACACCAAAACACAGATTATTCCATGTAAAAACAGAAATTAAAATAAGGTCTGTCATTAATATTAGACATGTGTCAATTTCCTGGTTTTGATATTTTACTGTGACTATGTAACATGTTATCATTGGGGAAAGACAGATAAATCAATTATAGGTATGCTCTGCTATGTGTGCAACTTCTCATTTTGATTTTTTTGGTAAGGGCAGTAAATATTCTTAACATATTTTGAACTGGGCTATACATTATTGTTATCTCTATGCACAATGTTATGCTGAAGATCTCTAGAATTTATTCATCATTGGTAATTGAAATTTTATTTCCACTGATTAGTGACTCCTCCTTTTTTTCCCTGCCACTGGAAACCACACCTGTAGGTTTGACTACTTTGGATATTTCATACAAGTGGAATCATGCCATGCTTGCCCTACTGTGACTGGCTTACTTCATTTAGCATAACATTCCCAAGTTTAATCCACTACACCCTATACTGCAGGATTTCCTTCTTTCTTAAGGCTGAATACTATTCCATTTATGTTTACATTTTCTTTGTCCATTCATCTGTTTATGATAATTTACACTAATGAGAATAATGCTGTACCATGAAGAGTGGAATGTTAATATTTACTCAAGATCAGGATTTCTACTCTTTGGGATAAATACCTAGACATGGGCTTCCTGAATCATGCGATAATTCTATTTTTAAGTTTTTGAAGGTCTTTCTTACCATTTTTCCATAGCAAATATGCCATTTTTCATTCCCGACAAAATGAGTAAGTACTAATGTCTCCGTTTCCTCCTCACACTTGTTGGTTTTTGTTCTTTTGATAATAGTCATCCTAACAGGTATGAGGTGATACATCATAATAATTTTTATTTCTATTTCCCTGACAATGATATTGAACATTTTTCCTACACCTATTGTTCATTTGTATGTCTTCTTTGGAAAAATGACAATTCAAGGGTTTAGTCCACTTTAATTATCAGCCTATGAATCTTGTTGCTATTGAATTTTAGGAGATCCTTATATATATGAAGATTAGCCCCTTATCAGATACATAATTTGCAAAAATTTTCTCCCATTCCATAATTTGTCTTTTTACTCTTTTGATTGTTTCCTTTGCAATACAGAACATTTTTAACAGTCCAATTTTGCAATTTTTTGTGTCTTATTATTTCAAGATAAATTTTTTAAAAGGTATGAATATTTCTGAAACCTTCAATACTCATTGCCAGATTAGCCTTTAAAAAGGTTGTGTTGATTTTCTCCCATTTTAATAGTTCTTCCATTTGCTTTCTAACCATTTGTTCTACATTATATTCTTTATATCCATATCACTCTCTGAAATCATGCAATTATTTATTTTTCTGGAAGGCTCCTTTTTATTTATTTCCCTCCACTATATTGAGGTATAATTGGTAGATTAAAACCTGCACGTAATTAGTATATGCAATCTGGTATGTGTACTCTCATTTCACCAATTCCACAATTTAACTAACAAGCGTATCCATCACTTCTAAAGGTTTCCCTTTGTTGGTTATTTGTTTTCTTTTGTGGGTGGGAAGAATAATTAACATGAAATCCACCTTCTTAAGAAAGTTTTTAAATACACCTGATTGTTCATTATAGGCACTATATTGCAGTACTCTGGAACTTATCTTTCATTACTGTTGATTTTGCACGTTATATTGTTATTTTTTTATTGTCTCTTTTTTTGTGAGGGAAGAACTACCGTCTCATTTAACTATATGGTTTGGTGCCTTACAAAAAGTACCTGCCATCAAGTTGGTCATAAATAAATATATTTTGTATAAGTGTGTATAGGTAAAATATCTTTTAATTTATTCAGCATTAGTGTGATTGAATAAAGATTTATATGCTTACTGATCATTTCTGGTTTTAATTTTGTTAATTGCCACTGATGTTATTTTCTCATTTTTGATAAGGTGTTTTTTAAGCATTATTTTAATACAAAACTATTCATCTTTTGTCATTTTAAACATATTTTCATGGCTTCAGGTTTGATTTCTTGAAAAACTGCTAAATAAGTAGTTCTGTTTATTTTTCTTGTTAATTCTTTAGTGAATATTGTAGAGTAAAATTTATGTCTTTTCTTTTTGTTTTTATGCTTAGAAAGATGCCTTGCATCTAAAATAATATATATTTTTTCATGGGAATTACAATGTTCTATTTAAAACTGAAACTAATTATTTATCCATAATTTATTTTGAGGTTAAGTACAGATTAACTTATATTTTCTTAATTTTGCTTCTTAACTCCACTTATCACAATATCTTTTCTTTCTTTGTTGGTCATTATTAGAATAATCAGTGATTGTTTTTTAATTTTACTTGTTACATAAAAATACAAATACTGTATGTGTTAATGGGCTGTCACATAGAATTTCAACATGTATATACATTCGGTAATGTTTAAGTAAGAATAAAAATATCTATCTCTTCAATCATTTATCATTTCTTCAGAAGAAGCCCTTTGAAAACACTCTTCTGCTAGTTGTTTGAAACGTACCTTATAACATTGTTACCTATAGTCACCTAAGGTACAGTAGTACAACAGAAATTCTTCCTTCTAAATGTAACTTAATACCCATTGATCAACCTTTCCCCATCTCCCTTGAATCCTACTCCTCCCAGTTTCTGACAATCAATTCTTAAATCAATTATTTTGCTGGAATTTTTACCCTGTTTCTATGGTTTATTTATTCCCACAATACAAGTACATTATTTTAAAAATACTTCAACATGATATCTGGTTAGGTAAGTCATTTAAAAATATTTCTTGCTTATTCTCTTTATTAGTCTAAATACACATCTTATAAAGTTTGAAGTAAATATTTCTGACTTTTTTGATGTTATATTCCTTAGTTTGTCTCTTTTTAATGCAAGTGTAGTTTAGGGTCTTTATTTAAGTTTTATGCTGTTTTTACCTATGGGCCTTGCCCAAGTTGTTTCTATTGTTACTGTTATTTTGGGGGGATGGGTATGTTATCATTCTTAGTGATAAGTTATCTATTCCTTTTCTTGTGTATAGTATATTCATTTCTCTAGTTTTACATCTTGAGTAAAGTTTAATAAGAGTAATGATAACCATCATATTTCTCATATCCCTGACTCCAGTAGGAAAGTATGTATTGTTTTCCCAGTCAGCATAATGATATCAGTATGAAAAATATATAAGCCATCATGCTTAAAACCTGCCTATTTTTAATTTAATGAGTCTTGCTTTCTTAACTTTAGAAAAGATGAATGGACCTTGTATTTCATCAGTTTCTTTTTAAATCTCTATTGAATAAGAGTATTTTTTCTCAGATATACTTATGTGATCTATAGACTTTCTAATATTGAACCACATTGCATTATTAGAAGAAAATTTATGGCATGTGATGATGCTTTTCAAACATTTTGTAGATTCAATTTGCATTTAAAGTTTTAGAATTTTTCAACTATGTTAATTAGAGCTATTAAATAACTTATTCATCTTTATTATATTTTTCTAACAAGCTAATTTTTGTGCCTAAAATGGTTGGGCAAAATTTGCCCCAACCTTCCTTCTGCCATTTATCATCTTGTAAATGAAAGAGTCCTTCCACCACCCAACTGGCTTTTCTCCAATTGCATTCTGAATTGTGCCAATGAGAATGGGTCCAAGAGAACAGGGAGAGAGGGAGAAGGGGACATGTAAAGTTTTAAGATGTGTCATGTACATGTACCAAGTACCCACAATGAATGGAATTATTATGTGTTGCAAACATGAAGTAAAAACATGAAAATGGGTGGAGGGAATCTGGAGATGAAAGAAGGGAAGACAATGGGAAGGGGAAGGGAAATAAAATGAATCAAGATATGTTAAGTAACGTACTTACTTCCTAAGATGAATGTAAGCACCCTGTACTGTAAACATGTACTAAATTTAAAAATTCAAAAATCATGGTCCTTATACCGTATTAGTACTGTGTAGAAATCTTGAGAGATACGTCAATTGGACCTAGAACAGGGCCATTGCTTCCTGGCTTCTAGACTATATATCTCCACTGATTATAGCTGAGATGATACTGGGTTTTTCTGGAAACCACATAATAGTGTTTATTTTTGTTGATCTTATAGTCATTAAAACCCCAAATCTTTTCTTACAAACTTCTGCTTAGCTGACTGAAAACCTATCTGGGTGTTTTATTGAATCTATTGACAGTCCCTCACACTTAATCCTCTTAAATTTTATCTTTTTAGCGTTAGAATGTTATCTTAGCCTATTTTCATTCTTTTGAAATCCTGACTCTCCCACTGAGTGAAGCTGCTAGTGTTATTTTTATGCCATTCACAAATGGAACATTTACTTACTGTATCTTCCTCTTGACCACTGATAAAAACATAATTTTTACTAATTATGGAAACATAAACTCAACTTAAGCACTAAAATCTCCATCCTGAAAGGTATATATAATACTTGTTTCTTAATTTCACTCAATTATACATTTGAGTTTATTTTTTATCCAGAAATAATTGAATACATACTTAAGACTCAACCAGGTAGTGTGGCAGCTCTCAGAGATACAACTAATAAAACTTGTTTTTCCTGCTTAAGGATTCAGAGAAGAGGCACGATGCAAAGAAATAAGATTAATCCAAGATAGTGTTTATGATGAGAAATATAAAAAGATTTAACATCTCATAAAAAGGTTTAAGGCAAAAGGGAGTACATAAATATTTCCTTAAATCTCATTGATCCAAATGTATCTGGTCTGTGGTAGGTGCTGCGATGTACCACTGATATTTTGACTTAGGAATCAAAAATGAATACTCTTACCTGTTAGGTGTGCTGCCTGCAGGAAGTCTGCAGCTGTCCTCCCTACAAGGATGACTGCTGAAGAGAACTGGTAGTGCCTCCTTTCCAGGCAGCCTACATCCAATAAATGGTAAGATGTTAGAGCATGGCCCCTTTGCCTTACTTGTAAAATTCAGAGTGGTCTTTCTAGTTTCAGACTCCCTAATAAAGTTAGCTGAGGCTTCCTGCGAGGTTTTTTTTTTTTTTTTTGCATCCAACTTCTCTCTACACATTGATGCTTTTTTTCTCCTTCTATTTCATTTATAGTTGGTGCATTTTTGAATCTGATATATGATACCTTTATTTATCTCAGTCTCATGAAATAATATTATGCTGTGTTTTAGAAAAATTTTTTTGTCTTATCTTTCTTGTTCAGGCCTAAAGTTCACCTGGAAAGCGATTTTTTTTGCTGGTGTGAGGCCAGGATAAAGATTTATTATTTTGCTATGTAGGCATTTAAATTTTTCAGTACCATTTATTGAAAAGCCATCATTTCTATACAGCCCAACAGTGTCACATTGACATTATATAAGGTGTATTTGTGGAGTCTGGTAGGTTTCACCCATATATTTGCTTATTCTTCTACCAGTACCACACTGTCTTTATTATTATAGTTTGATATCTTGTTATCTATCTAGTAGAGTAAGTCTTCTAGAAGCTTTCTTAAAGCAATATTAAATTAAGAAAACTGAAAAGAAATGTGTTTTTCTTTCTTCTAAGCAAAATTACTGATGTCTTTTAAATATCTTATTCTTAGATTATTAGATTACAAAACCAATGAAACAAGAAGGATACAAATATTTAATACAAAGTTAGCATGTAACTGGCTTGCCAAAGTTTTCTAGCTCTGGGGAAATCTGTGTATGAGAGCTGGTCCTCAGTATGGTCATGTCAAAAGCAAGGCTCTCCAAGAAGCAGATACTCAGACAAATATTAGCACGCAAAAGATTTACTAGATGTTTCTTTCGGATCAACACCCTGCCTCATTTTCCAGGTGAATTCCTAAACATGGCATAAGATTACTTCATGATATTGACATAAGCAAAGGTTTTATATATAGAAATCAAAAAGGCATTAACTGTAAAGGAATTTATCGTGAAATTGTATTTCATTTAAATTATGAATTTATGTTCATCAAAGTTCTTATTAACAGCATGAAAAGCAGGCTACAAGAACTTTCACATATTTGACAAAGGTTTAAGTCTAGATTCTACAAAAATACTAAATTTTTTTTAAATGACTGGCAACATAAAAGAAAAATGATCAAAAGATTTGAGTAGGCCTTTCATTTAAAAGATTTCTAATTTGTAATAAACATGCAAAGGTGCACAACCTCTGAATAATTAAGCAAATGCAATTTAAATCCAAAAAGTATATTCACAAAAAGGCTGAAATTAAAAACAAAATGTAGAGGAAAACATGAAGAATTTTTAAAGATGTAGAGCAACTGGAACCCTAATTGCTGATTAGAAAGTAAATTAACTTTGAATATACTTTTGAGAAGATTTATTGTATACAAATGTACACATACCCTATGACTCAACCATCCACATCTAGGAACTCCAACATAAATATATATGTAACAAAAGCTATGTATAAATATTGATATCAGTGTTGTTTGTAGTATTCAAAATTGGAACTAACCAAATGTCCATCAACTGTAGAATAAAAATAGAGTGTCATTTAGTCATATAATTGCATACTATGCAACATTCAAAATGAACTATAGCTACAAATAATTACTTCGCTAGATCTCACAAACATAATCCTGAACAAAGAAAGCAAGATACAAAAGAGAACATACTGCATAAGTTCTTTCATTTGAAGATCAAAAGCTAGTAACACTGATTCATGGTGAAAGAAGTCAAACGATAACTTCATTTTGCGGGTAGTACTTAAGAGAGGGCCTCGAAAGGGGAGCATCTGGACATTAGTTTCTCGATGTGGATGGTGGTTTTATGGGTTTGCTTTACTTCGTACAACATTCATCTATCTTCACAACTGTAAGAAAATTTGTTTTAAAAACCGAAATTGTACTTCCTCATTAAGTTTCTTAAAGGTAGAAACAGTCATATTTGTCAAAATCTTATATATGACAGATGAGTTATTCTCTAGGATTTTGATTAGAAGTTATTGAGTGGGAACATTCTATCTTCTCTGTTCTTATGCTTATCACAAGGATATTCATTAAACTTACTTAACTGCTTTCTCACAGTTATCTCCACCCAAAGAAATTTGGGAAGTTTTCTAATTGAAGAGCTTGGAGGAGCTACTATACTGGTATAACTCAGTCTCAATTTTTTAAGCTAACTTAACTATTACACACATTATTTCTTATCCATGACAGATGTTTTACAAAAATAGGAAACTATATGATAGAAAGTATTAGGTACTTTCCTGTCATTGGAAAAGTATACCTTATGCCCACAATTTAAATGAGAAGTTTATTTAGGCTCACATTTCAGAGGATCCAGTCCATGGTTAGATGGCCCCAAGGCAGAAACAACATGCTGAGAGGTATGGCAGAGAAAAGATGTTTAACCCATGGCAGCCAGAAGTCAGAAATTATACACCCTCCCAGATTGCACCCTCAGTGAACCATTTCCAACCAGGCCTCACATCCTAAAATCACTTTTGCTACTGAATTCAATTAATGGATCCACTGATAAGTATAACATCCCCATGATCCAATCACCTTCCAAACACATGAGACTTTTGAAATACATTTTAGATCTAAACCATAACATTCTGCCCCTGGCCCTGCAGAAGGCTGATATACATCTCATTATGCAAAATGTATTTAGTCCATCTCTAAGAGTTGTTAGTTTAGTAGTTCTAACAGTGAAAAAAAATCCAAGTCCAAAGTCTCTTTTGAGATGTCAGGCAAACTCTTAGCTGTGAGACCCTATGATAATCAAAAAGAAAGTTTAATAATTCCACCATACCATGATACTGGGTAAACATTCTCATTCCATAAGAATGGGGAATAGAATGGAATCAGAGCAAAGACACATAGTAAACTAGCAGAGAAAACATTATATCCTGTAGTGCCATATCCAACATACAGGGAAGAATTTGGTAAAATGTGAGCTCAAAAGGGCATGGGCAGGCCTGCCTCTGTGGCCTTGCTGGTTTGCAGCCTGTGAGATCTCTCTCTTGGGCTGGCTCTGCTCACTGCCTGTGGCTTTTTTCAGATGTTTCATGTTCCTGGCATCTCCAACTTCCTTGGGTTTCCACTGAACTTTCAGCCTCACTCTCACAGCCTCATGAACTGCACTCTTAGGGGCACATTTGCCTGGCCTCCCAGGCCTTCTTTTGAAAGCTAGGTGGAATCTTCAGTGGTACCACAGCTCTTGAATTCTGCATGCCTGAAACACCAGCATCACATGTATAATACTAAGGTCTACCACCAGCTTGAGCTGTAGTCAAGCCCCTCCTTGGACCATGGCTAAAGTGGTCTCTGAGGGCCTGGATGGACAAACATGGGGTTACACTTCCCTAGATATCCCTGAATGAGCAGGGTGCCCTGGGGCTTTCCTCTTAAAGCAGTCTTAAGTGAGTTTACCATTTTATACACTTAGCTTGAGACTAGTGTAGTATGACCACTTTCTGAGATGCCTTCAAGCCATATTTCTGTTGTCCTGATGCAAAGTACTCAATTTCTTATGTTAATCTATTCAGCAAGGACACTCTCTTCTGCCTCAACTTTGCAGGTACTTCCTTTCTGGAAAAACTGCAAACTTTTCAATCTTTTGATTCTAATTTTTTTTCTCTAAATTCTCATTGTAAATCTCGCTAAAACCAGCCAGAAGTATGTGTGAAACAGCCTGAATGTTGGGCTGCTTTGGAAATCCCTCTGCCAAATTACACCACCACCTTTTCTTAGGACATGGACAAAATGAAGATAAATTGCCTGCCAGAGTTTAACACACGTGGCCTGTAGTCCATCCAGTTCCCAACAGAGTCCTTCTTGCCAACTGAAAACTGATTACTGTTCACACTCATCAACATTCAGGTTTTCTGACCTCTTACCAGAATCATACATCAAGCTCTGTTTACAGAATTCAAGGGTGTCTCTATCCCACACCTCCAGAGATTTCCAAACTCCTCATTCATGAATGATTTGAAGGTTTGTAAAGTCAGTCACAGCAACATCCACACTTCTGGTACCAAAATCTATATTAGTCACTTTTCCATCACTGGGAAAAAAATACCTGACATCAGTAACTAAAAGGAAGAGAGGTTTATTCTGGCTCATGTTTCAGAGGATTCAGTCCATGCTTGATTCCAGAGCAAAAATGTCATGGCAGAAGGGCATGGTTGAGGAAAGATGATCAACCCAGGAAGAAGAGAGTGAAGGAAAGAGCCAGGGACATGAATATACCTTTCCAGGTCATGCTCCCTGTGACCAACCTCTCAACAGGCTCTGTTTCCTAACAGTACAGTGAGCTACTGAACTCATCAATGGTTGAATCCACTGATGAATGTAGCATCCGCATGATCCAATCACCTTCCAATCACATGAGACTTCTAGGGATATTTTATATCTAAACTATAACATAGGTATTACAATTTACCTACCTTGGTTAGTTAAATTATTGTAACATTGACATTTTATCTAACTGCTCTCCATCTAAACAAGTATCTTGGTACAGTTTCTCTCCCAAAATAGAGTCTGAGAGAGGAACTTGTGGGCAGATAGTTTATTTGGGAAGTAACTCCAGGAAGCAGGATTGAGGGAATGAGTAGAATAGGACAGAAGATGAAGAAAAATCAATGAAGAATGCATAATTGAACTAGTAACTGATTTGGTCTACTGAGGTCAATTCTTTTGACAAACCATGTAGAGTACATTTACAGTTGCCCTGCTGAGACACAATATCCTTCATTGGTTGAGAGTTCCCACACATCCTATTTGCTCTACTGCACTGCTGAGAAAGCTCGTGGGGCTTTATAGAAAATGTGGGTGATTGAAGTAGCATGTTAAGACACAGAAAGTACTTACACCAGATATGACAAAAATTGGAGGCTGGCTGAAGGATTTGTTTTGGGGCAACAAATGCCCCTGCTATAACTACCTTCTTTTATATCAGATTTATCAGTGACACAGATGATTAATTTTGTCTGTACACACCTTAATCCTTCTTGTCTATTTCCGAATTGATTTAGTATCACAGGTGAGTGAAGGGTAGTGATCTGATTCAGACTTCGTAAAATTCCAATAGTAGCAGCCCAGCATTTATTTCTAGTTCTGATAGGGCTTGTAATTAAGTTAATTTTGAAAATATTTTATATTTCCAACAATACAAAAACAAATATGTTCTGGATTAATTTTCATTATGCTATTTGCAAATACAAAATATTAGAAACAAGACAGGCATGGTGGTGCATGTTTAATTCTAGCTACATGGGAGGCTGAGGTAAGAGAATTGTAAGTTTGAGGCCAGCCAGGGCATATTAGCCAGACTTGGTCTCAAAAATTAAGGACTGAGGATATAGCTTAGTGATAGAGCACCCCGGGATTCAATCTCCTGCAATGCAATACAAAAAAAAAAAAAAGCCAAAAACAAAAACCCAGCTGACTGATCCACTGATCATCTATGGGAGACAGGTGTGTAACCTATGTATAGTACAGCTACACAATTAGGTACTCTGAAACTGTTGAAAAGAATGAGAATTTTAAGTGCTCTTACCACAAATAAATATGTGAGATAATGTATGTGCTGATTAACATGATTTAGCCATCAAATATTATATATATATGTTGTACAACATAAATACAGAAAAGAATTTTTTAATTTTTTAAAGAATTAACAAAAAGCAAACCATAAGAGAACATTGGACAAACATAAATTGAGGATTGGTCTATAAAACAACTAGTGTATGCTGTGAGAAGCTTTTCCATATAAAAAGATGCTTTTCCATATAAAAAGAGATTAGAGACTAGAGACATGACCACATTACCACATGACCACTGAATTCAGTACTGGTGCTGAAGAGTGTCTTGGACCATCAGGGGGAAAACATTAAAAAGAATTCCATTAGTGCATTTTGAATATGGACTATATATGATTAACAATATTTCATTAATGTTTAAGTCTTAGAATTTGATGATAGTACTGTTAAGAGAATGTCTTTTCTTTAGGATATGCATGCTAAAGGATTTAGGAATAAAGAGGCATGTTTCTGGCAAAGTCTGAAACTCAGTAACTCAGCAAAATTAATAATCTATATTAATACTATTATAATATATAATAATGAATGTTAAATTATAAATATACTATTTAAGTGCATTGTATTATAAAATACAATGTTTATCATTTTAATATATTACACAGAGAGAGTGAAATTCAGGTGACAGGCTGAGGATTTAGCTCAATGGCACTGCGCCTGCCTTGCAAGGTCCTGAGTTTGATCCCTGGTATATAAAAAAAAAATTCAGGTGAAAGTTATTTGGGAATTGGTTATCTAATTCTTGCAATGTTCATGTAAGTTTAAGCCATTTAAAAAATAAAATTAAAAGAAAATGCTTCAGCAACACATATTTGTATGTAATTTCATATTTTTAAATGTTTTTCAGAAATTTTTTCAGTGCTATTTGAAGAACAACAGAACCTACTGCCTGGGACTTAATATATTCTGTAATAATTGGCTCACAAGAAATTTCGAAAGGACCCAAAAAACCAATTTGAGCCCAATATTCTCTAATTGGCTAAATTTTGCAACTCATGCATGCATTCTTGTAAAGTGAGCCCAACTAAGGGTTATTCCTCTAGCCTATATGCATTACTTGTGCCAAATTAAAAAAATACCTTTCTTTCTAATTTGGGGCACTTACTTTGATCAGTAATTTTACTTTTATTACACTTTTTTCAACTCATCATGGATGATTAAAGGAGTTGTTAGTTGGGATTGGCCATAATTATTTTTAAATTAATTTACAGAAAAAATCCAGATAAATTTGAAAGATAATATGCATTTCTAAAAAAATTAATTTAATCTCCATTAAGCAAGTTGCTTGAAATTAAAGACCTGGATGAATTAAATATAATTTTCTTACCATCTACAGAAGCCTTTTCAAAAGATCTGAAGCATACTTATAGCAGGATAAAATATCTTTTAATCCACAATCAAATTTTTAAGATATGCTTAGATGGTGGTGACTAAGAGAACAAACTAGAACTCTTTGTTAGAGGAAAACATTGTTACATAGGATTTGACAGTAAAATCATATGAATAGATATTCATATATAACTTATCCTAAATATCTTTTACAAGCTTTCTTCCTTGGACTTACATTTCCAGGAATATGAAGTAGATCTGTTTTCTCTCTTTCTCTCACTAAAGTCAGCTAAAATCTATAGACATTACATATAAACAAATATAAAAATACTCTAAAAGAATAAATAAGGACAGTCTGTTGTAATCTCAGGACCTCGGGAATGCCATAGTAGAGTTTTTTGGGGTTTTCTTTTTGACTCATATGTACCAGAGTTGGAACTAAAGAAGCTACAACTCTGAAACACCAAAGGGGTTCAGACAAAAAGTATAGCAGGATTGGTTATTCCCATAACATTACTTATAACTGATTAAGATGATGTAATTTTGGACTTTCAGGCTGAAAAGGCTTAAATGAGATTTTGACTTGAGTTGATGCTATAATAGGTTAATATTTGGGGGAGTTTTGGGATAGAGTAAATGGATTTGGCATGTAGTATGAACATATATCTTTGGTAGCCAGAGGATAGACTATGATAGACAAAATAATAACCTCACAAAGATACCCATGTTCTAACATCCAGAATCTGTTAATATGTCACCTTACATGTCAAAAGGGACTTTGCAGAAGTGTTTAAGTATTTTTATGTTTATAATTATTAATTTTTACTAGTTAATTTAATTATAGAGAATAATTGGTTTTGTTGTGCTATTTTCATGTGTGCCTATATCATATTTTGATCTTATCTACCTCAGTCTACTGTTTTACTCCCTCCTCGATCCCTTTTCACTATCTCCCTTCTAGTTCATGTTACCTTTTGTGTTTTTCTTGTCTAGATTACATATATGAGAGAAAATATGTGATATTTGTCTTTTTTTTCTTTTTTATTGTTGGTATACCTTCGAGATACAGTACATGTATGTATTGAATTTACCTAACATGATTATCTTTAGCCATCAGGGAAATGCAAATGAAACTACACTAAGATCCCAACTCACCACAGTCAGAATGACTATTATCTAGAATACAAAAGAATAATAAATGCTGGACAAGATGTGTGGGGGGGAAATCACTTAAACATTGCCGATGAGAATGTAAGTTTAGCACAGCCACTATGGATATCTGTAGGTAAGTTTCTTAAAAAACTAAAAATAGGTCTACAGTACAACCCAGCCATGCTACTGTACAGTAAAGACTGGAAAGAATTTGAGAGTATACCATAGAAATGCCTGCATACCCAAATTTATTATGGCACAATTTATACTAACCAAGTTTTGAAAGCAGCTTTAGTGGCTATCAGTGGAAGAATGGCTAAAGAAAATGTGGTATATATACACTATCGAGTACTCTTCAACCATTAAAAATAATAAAAGCATGTCTTTTGCCTGGAAATGAATGGGACTGGAGACATCATTATGTTAAGTGAAACAAATTAAGAAGTTTTAAATGAGAATATTCTTGATTTTTGGGGGGTAGACCCAATGTAATCACAATAGATCCTCATAGAGGAAAGAAAAAAGAGAAGAAAACAATGAAACTGACAAGAGAAAAAACAAACAATAAAGGAAATGAATGAAGCCAAAGGCTGGTTTTTTAGAACACTGTGTAAAATCAGCAAGCCTCAAGCAACAATAGGAAATAGAAAAAGAAAGAAGATATAAATTAGTAATATTACAATGGGTAAAACTGATTGTACAGGTGATATTAAAAAGATAACAAAGAAATTCTACAAATAAATGTACATACACATATTTGACAGGTATGATAAAAAACTCTTCAAAAAACACGAATTACCACAACTTACCCATGTGAGGCAGATAATATGAATAGCACTATAACTAATAAGGAAACTGAATTATTAGTGAAAGAACATATCACAAAGAAAATCCTAGAGCCAGATGTCTTCGATGGAGAATTTTATCCAACATTATAGAAAAATTAAAAGCAATTTTGTATAATCTCTTTCAGGAAAGAGAAAAAGAGGCAACACTTTCAATATATTTTATGAAACTAGCATTTTCCTGACATCAAAACAAGACAAAGAGTTCCTGCCTCCCTGAAAAAAAATCCAAAAGCCATGGACCAATATCCTTCGTTACTATAGATACAAAAGTCCTTACCAACATATCACCAAATGGAAACAAATCTTTGTAAATAAAGAGGGGAGGTGGAGTTGAAGGGAAGGGAGAGGATTGGGAGAAAAAAAGGAATCAAAATATGCCATATACAGGTACAAATTCCCTATGATGAATGTGATTGTTATGTATCTAAATTGTACCAATAAAATTAATTTTAAAAATTCAGTTAGAAAAGTTAGAAACATTAAAAAATCACCAAATACAATTCAGAGTATAGTAAGAGAATCATACCCTATAAGCAAGTAGAATTTATTTCAGGGGTGCAAGCTGAATGAATATTCAAAAATCAATGTAACTCAGGCTGAAGAAGAAAAAAATTAATGATTTTATTAATCAGTGCAAACAGGGAAGTTGACAAAAGTCAATACTCATTTATGATAAGACTTTTTCACAACTAGGAATATAGGAGAATTTCTTCAATTTGATAAAGAGCATCTATCAAAACCCTATAGCTAACATTATACTTGATAGCAAAATACTAAATACTTTCTACTTAAGATTGGGGAAAAGTCAAGTTTATCTGCTGTCAATATAGTTGAGCTAGTGCAACATGGCAAACAATTCTGTAGAAATATGAAATAAAAATATTTTTCAGGTGAAATAATGTTCTACAATATAAGATCACAAGCCAAACATACAAAAATCAGTTTTATTTTTAAATGCTAGCAATGAACACTGGATTATTGAAATTAAAAATACAATTTATAGTACTACAAAAAGAAATACTAAGGTGAAAATTTAGCAAAATGGACAGGACTTTTATGTTTACAACTACACAACGCTGGTAAAAGAAATGAAATATTTAAATAAATGGAGAGGCATGTCATATTCACAGAGATAGACATAGATATAGGCAAAATTATTCTAAGATGTGTAAGGGAAAGTAAAAATGGTAAAATAGCTAAAAGCCATTTGAAAAAACTAATGTGGAAGTCAGTCTATTTCAAGACTTATATTGTTATATTAATAAGAACCGTGATATCTCTGTCGCTCTCTCTGTCTCTGTCTCTCTGTCTCTCTCTGTCTCCCTTTCTCTCTCTCTCTCTCTATATATGTATATGTATATATATATATATATATTTATAACAAAGATCACATAGATTAATAGGACACAATAGAGAATCCAGAAATAGACCAACTCAAATATGCCCAACTGAGCTTTAAAAAATTATTATAAATTGAAAAATAATAATTGTATATTCCATGGAGGAAAACAGCTTGTTCAACAAATGGACCTGGAAAAATGAACATCTACAAACTAATAAAAAATATATAGCTAGGTCTTGTATCGCATACAAAAATTAGCTCAAATGGAGCACAAGAATTAAAACAATAAAACTATACAACCTCTAGAAAAAGGAAGGACATTTAGATGACAGTGGGAGTGATCAACTTTAGGGCTGCTGTAGTTGAATAGCTTCTGTGTTTGCTTTTAATTATGTGTTGCTATCCTCTTGGCTTGGCCAAGTATAAAAAAACTATGAGGGGTCCTATGACTATTCTTAAGTGTCAGTATAGGCAAGTGTCTGTCAAGAGGAGGAAGTGGTTAAAAAATGTACCCTGTATGTAATTTTGAAGGAAAATTGATTATAGAATTACATCAGTTTTCTAGATAGATATATTCCTAGTGTGGAGAAAGGCTATCTTGCACTCAGTCTAAATCAGATAGCTTCACCTATGTTTGTCCCAAGACTACTCAGACTAAGCAACCTGAAAATTATTATTTCGAATGATACTCAGAGAAAACCCTAAGCAAACACATAATTTCAGTGGTATTGGAAAGTATAATATATGTATTATAAATTGAGAAATGCAGCATACAGCTAATAATCACTTTTATATAATTTTACTTGGTCAATATATTAGTCAAGATTCTAGATTAAGAAATCTAAAGGTAAGCTCCGCAATTCTTGTGTTTTTTTCAAGGCCCTGTACCTGACCCCTGCTTGATACCTTTAGTAAAAATTGCTCTTTAATATACTTTTATAAACAGGAAAATTGTTAATAAGTTTTACATTTATATGACCTACAAGATGAAGAATTTTCTTTAAAAATTAGTTCTCATTTTGGTATAATTTCTCCCCTAAAGCTTTTCTTTGTAGAAGTGCCCAAATGTTTAATTACATATGATTTTTCTCCATAGAAATACAAACTCACTGTAAAAATAAGCATTGCCCTATATACTCTGAGAATCTAAAAGAAACTTGGGAAAATTCCCAAAAATGTTTTATTATAGTTTTCTACTCTTTATGAAATCATAAAAGTGTATGTGGAAATGTTAATGTTGTAGGCTTTTCATAGTACTGGAAGGGAGAATAAGAAATGGATCTGGATGTACTATTTTCCAAGGCCTTGATGAAAAGAGAAAGGGGGAAGTTTTCCAGTATATATACTAGTTGTTATCTGTTTAATCTCATTTCCTACAGGCAAGGTGGCTGAGACAAGCAGAGAGGCTATGAGTCCTTGAGAGAATTGACAAGACAAAGTAGTAACTGGTTTGGGACCGTCAATATATAACTGAATCTTTTAATTGTCTAGTTGTAAAGCCAGAGAACAAATTCTCCTTTCATACCTGGTTATAAAGCTGCATCTTATAAAATCAAGTAGTTACAAATGCTACTAAGCATTTTCCTTGTAGTTCTTCTAATTTTTAGAAGAATCAATGTCTTAGTTTAAGAAGTCGAGTAATTTTTAACAGAAGCAAGTTTTTGTGGCCCATCTACACCTTTCCTGTTATAATTGGGTGTTCTGAAAATATTATTGATTCTAATAGCAGTCCTTGCATGTGTACACTTAACCCCATCCTTTTCCTCCTTTGCAAGGACAGTTCCCCTTTTTCTTGCCTAAAGCTTCAAATTTATCTCTTCTAGGATCATTCCATCACCATTCAAACATACTCTAACTTCTTCCATTTCTGAAAAAAAATGTCAAATTGCCTTTTAGCCTTCATCCACTTCCAAGTACAAATCTCTTTATTACAGCCAAGGTTCCTCAAAATGATGTTTGTTTATAAAGGTTTAATTTTAATTTTTACTCATAATTTATAATTACATATATATTAATTATTATTTATATGATACAAAATGTGCCAAATATTTATAAGCTAGGAAGCATAATAATAAAAGAAATTCCTATCAAATACAATCTACGAACTAGAAAGTTACCAAGACCTGGTATGAGCTGTTTTCCATCTCATCTACATGTCTTCCCAAAGAACAACCATTATCTTTAATTTTGTAATTATCTATTCTTTTGTATAACTGTTAAACTTCTTTCAATTTTGAGCTTTGTGAAAATTGTATTATTGACATGGTGGTTTTGACTTGCTCCTTGACTTAATATTTTATTTTGATGGCTCATCTACTTTTAGATATAGAGATACATTATTTACTTTTACATTCATTCCATCATATGTACAATTAAATTTTATTTGTCTAAATCTTTGTAAATAGGGAGGAATGGAGGGGTTGAAGGGAGGGCTGGGCAAGGGTGAAAAATAAGAACCAAGAGAGACTATGTAAAGGTGCAAATTTCCAATGATGAATGTCATTATATTGTATACCTAAAATGTACCATTAATTAGAATGAATAATCGATAATGTAAAATAGGAAGAAAAGGTCCAAAGGGGTAGGGGTAGTGGGAGGGGCAGGGGAAAGGAAAGAAGGGAAAGGAAAAATGATGAGAAATGGAAAAAATGGAAATAAAGTCTTTGTAAATAGGGAAGGGTGGAGGGCGTGAAGGGAGGGCTAGGAATGGGGAAAAAATAAGAACCAAGATGCATTATGTAAAGGTACAATTCCAATGAGAAATGTAATTGTGTTGTATACCTACAATGTACCAATAAAAGGATTTAATTTTTAAAAAATTGTATTTGTCTTTAATCTTTGGTTATTTATAGTCTTGTGGTGTTTAAAAATGATGCTATAATTATTCTTGAATTTTTCTCCTGGTACACATATTATCAAATTATTTTCCAATGTAGTTATAAGTTGTATTCTTCCCATCATAGAATAAGGATTCTACCTAGTTCATATCCCCAACACCAATTCACATTGTCATATATGGCAGAGATTTTCTTATTCACCAAACTTTTTCCTCTTTTTCCTGTATACACAGCTAAATTGCATGTTTGTGCCTCCTTTTTAATTTAGATATAGCCACCAAGTAATTTCATAATGATACAAGAGTATATCTACTCAGAAAAAATAAGCGTACATATAAATACACATGTGCATATACAAAATTTTAACATTGAATGGACTTACATTAAGCTAAAATTGGCTGAACTGAATGGAAATTTAGATAAATTTACAATATATTCAGACATTTTGATATAATCATCTTACTAACTTATAAAGAAGCACACAAAAAGTGAAGATATAAAGGATTTGAAGCATAAAATTCACAAACCTACCTAGTTTACATCACTAGAATACTCTCTTCGACAACTGTAGAAGGTGTTCTCTTCTACTAATAATAAATATGTAACATTTTGAAAATATTCTGTCACAAAGCAAGTCAGCCTAAATAATATGAACAATTTAGTAGATGTAAATGTATTATTCTTGAGGATTGATTCACTTTTCTGCTCCAGTAAAGTTTCTGCTCACACCACTTAACTACAGTGACTTCTTTATGGTCCCAATATCCCTCATATGGTTAAATCCAATAACCACTGTTTAATTTACCTCTCATCTGACTTATAAACATAGTATAATCTTCTTCCTTTATAAAATATTTTCTTTTAACTTCTGTGACAAAATACTTTTGATTATTTTCTCTACTTCTATGGATAATTATTCAACTCTTTGTGGGCTATTTGTTATCCAAGCAAATTTTATTTTTTAAAAAGTTATTTTATTGGTACTTATTTTTGATACTGGGGTATCGAACTCAGGTCCTTGCACTTGCAAAGCCAGCAGTGGAACCACTGAGCTAAATCCCCAGCCCGGGTACATTTTAGATATATATAATGATCACATTCATCATAGGGAATTTGTACTTGAACATGATGTATCTTGCTTCTTTAACTCCTCTTCCCCCAAACAAATTTCAAATACTGGTGGTTCTCAGGTCTCACTCTTGACTCACACTTGAAGAATCAGGTCACATAATTTTAAATATTTTTTGTATTCTGATTACTGTCAAACTAATTCATTTCTGAAGTCTAAACCAATACATTCGACTAGGTACATGACATCTTTGTTAGATATCTCAGAAGTTTCTAAACATACCAAAAACTGAATACCCAATCAATGTGCTTCTCTACTCTCCTTCAGGTCTGTAAATTACACTAGCATGTACTCGTTTTCTGAGGGCAGAAATCCAGGAATCATTCTTGAAGCAACTTTCTCTACTCCTTATGCAATTTATAGTCAAAGCCTGTTGATGCTATTTCCAAAAGACAAGTCAATCTCAAAATGCTGTATTCAGTTGTCTTCATTTTGAACCACTGCAACAGTGTTCTTTTTTCTCTCCCCAAATCCAATTTTCTTCACAAAGCTAGGCTTGTTCTTTTTAAATTTATTCAAATTTATTCTTGCAGAAATTTGAAACAATTTTATTAAATTCCATATCTGATTATTTTATTCTCCTGTTTAAATTCTTCAATGTCTTTCCATTTGTCGTAGGACAAAGACAATATTCCTCAAAATGGCTAACAGTGAATGACTTGCTTCCTTCCTACCTCTTGATTTCTTCCATCATTTCACTGTAGCTACACTGATTTTTAAGTTCCTTTCTGTCTCAGAGCCTTTGCATATTCTGTTCTTGATCCTTGGTATGTCCTTCATGTGACTGTTTACTTTTTTGTTGTGGTTGTTGTTGTATTTGTTTGTTGTATAACTTTTATTAGTATATATTTGCCATACATAATGATCACATTCATCATAGGGAATTTATACCTGTACATAACATGTCTTAATTATTTTTTCCCATTCCTCATTGCCACCCTTTAAACCTATGTATTTTCCTCATTTACAAAACCTTTGTTTCTATTTTTTACCTTTTATTCTCTCTCATTTTTAATCCTTTTCCCTTCCTTACTACTGGGAATGGGAATTGGGACATTACCAGAACCCCTGCAGTGGGTCCTGGTCTCCTGTGAGCCACTACAACATAAAGCTGATAATAATAAAGACATGAAGTGAGAATTATAGAAGAAGCTGAGTTTTGTGTCTGATCAGTGCTGCTCTGCGCAGCAAAAAGAAAGGCACCCCAAGCTTTCCACTATTTATTGGGCTCATGGGGAGTATCAGATGACTCAGAAAGGGGCAATAATCCTAAATTGACAAGGATCTTCTAATCAGAGGTGGGTGGCAGTAATCATATGATGATGAGAATCTTATCCTGATAAGGATCTTAGGTCAATGACGAGTTTAAATTGATTAGGATGATGAGATGAGCAAAATGTTTTTACAACAGTAGGTGGAATGAGTTAAGCTGATAAGGAATTTGTCCCTCCCCAGGTGAAACCTTTCTCTTTTTGTATTGTTACCTGGTTCTCAAAGAACCAGGATGCCTTCAGCTGATGTAATCTTGCCCTTGAGGATCAGAGCATCAGGGGACTGTTGAAACCTCAGACAGCCCTAAACCTAAATTAATTCTGAAAGGATTTTTTTCCCCAAAATTATGTAGAATGGCTCCTGACACCTTCTCTTTCCCCTTCCTTTCTCATTTCCCTTCCCATTTGAACATGTTCTTTCTACTTTCCAATATCTATTCTCCATCTTGCTCCTTATTTACCTATTGGGTTTCTCATACAAGAGAAACAATGCAATATTTAAGCTTATGTGTCTGATTTATTTTACTTAACATTATAGGCTCAAGGTGCATCCATTTACCAAAAAATGACTCATGTTGATCCTTCACTAGGGCAAAATAGTACTTCACTGTATATAAATACGAAATTCTCTTTATCCTTTCATCTGATGATAGGCAGATGGGCTGTTTCCAAAATTTAGCTATTATAAATTGTGCTGCTATAAACATGGGTATGCATATATCATTGCGGTGTGATGCTTTTAACTCTTTCAGGAAGATGCCTAGAAGGGGCACAGCTGGGTCAAATGGAACATCTAGTTTTAAGGTACTTTTTTTTTCAGGGGGGTACTGGGGATCGAACTTTGGACCCTGTGCTTGCAAGGCAGGAGGAAGAACCACTGAGCTAAATCCCCAGCCCTTTAGTTTTAGTTTCTTAAAAAATCTCCATACTGGGTCGGGGATTTAGCTCGTTGGTTCTGCTGCCTGCCTCACAAATGCAAGGTCCCGAGTTCGACCCCCAGTACCAAAAAAACAACAGCAACAACAAAAACCTCCATACCGATTTCCATAGTGGTTCTACCAATTCACACTCCCACCAACAATGGAGAAATATTCCTTTTTTCACACAGCCTCAAAGACGTTTGTTACTGATTGATTTATTGTTGATAACCATTCTTTCTAGAGAGAGATGGAATCTCAGTGTTGTTTTAATTTGCATTTCTCAAATGACCAGTGATGTTGAACATTTTTCCATATATTTATTTGTTGTTTGTACTTCATCTAAGAAGTGTTTATTCATTTCAGATGCCCATTTTTAGATTGGGTCTTTAATTTTGGGGGTCTGTTCTTTTAAAGTTCTTTATATATTCTAGATGTTAGTCCTTTGTCTGAAGAGTAGCTGATAACATTTTTTTCATTCTGTAGATCATCTCTTCACTCTGTTGGTGGTCTCTTTTGCTGTGGAAAAAGCTTTTAAATTAGATATGATCCAAGTCATTGATCATTGTAGCGTTTCCTGTGCAATTAGGGTTCAATTCACAAAGTCTTTGTCTACATCTATCTTTCCAAGAGGCTTTCCTAATCTGTCTTCCAGTACATTAACTATTTCTGTTTTAATATTTAGATATTTGATTGATTTCTATTTTAGTTTAGTGCATGGTGAGAGGTATGGGTCTAGGTTCAGTCTTCAGCATGTGGAAAGCCAGTTTAACCAGCACCATTTATTGAAGAGGCTATCTTTCTTCCAGTGAAGATGTTTGGGCCCTTTGTCAAAGATAAGGTAGCCCAGTGTACTTGCAGTTGTCTCTTCATTTTCTGTGTTGTTCCATTGATTCTCAAGTCTATTTTATTTGCCAGTACAATGCTGCTTTTACCATGGTAGTTTTGTAGTATAACTTCAAATCTAGAATTGTGATGTCTCCTGCCTTGCCCTTGCTGCCCAGAGTTGCTTTTGCTATCCTAGGTCTCTTTGGGTTCCATATGAATTTTAGGATAATCTTCTCTACTTTTGTGACGTATGTTATTGGTATCTTGATTTGCATTGCATTAAATCTGTATAACAGTTTTGAAGTATGCCCATTTTCATTATATTGGTTCTGCCTATCAAAGAAAGTGAATACCTTTCCATTTGCTGGCATCCTCTTCAATCACCTTTTTCAGACTACTGAAATTTTCAATGTATAGGTCTTTAAATTCCTTGATTAGATTGATTCTTATGTATTTCATTTTTCTTGATGGTATTGTGAAGGGTGTTGTTTCCCTGATTTCTCTCTCAGTGAGGTTTTTTTTTTTGTACAAAGCTACTATAGCTTTTTAAGTGATAACATTGTATCATCCTATGCTACCAAATTTGGTTATTAATTTTAGGAGTCTTTTGGTGGTATTTTTTGGATATTATATATAAAGTATCATGTCATCATGAAATAATGATAATTTAATTTCTCCTTTTCCTAATCATATTTCTTTTATTTTTTTCTCTTGTCTAATTGCTCTGCCTAATGTTTCCAAAACTATATAGAACAGGAGTCAGGATGGTGGGCATCCTGTCTTTTCCTAATTTTAGAGTGAACCCTTTCAGTTTTTGACCATTAAGTATGATATTGGCTATTGTTTTGTCATAGATGGCTTTTATCAAATTGACATAATGATCTATTCCAATTTTCTTTAGGATTTTAATCATGAATTGGTGTTGGATTTTATCAAATGCTTTTTTTGCATCTATTTTTTTTCCATTAAGTTTATTGGTACATTTTAGGTATAAAATACAAAATACAGTTACATTCATCATTGAGATCTTGTACCTTTACATGATATATCTTGGTTCTTATTTTTTTCCCTTCCCCTCCCCTCCCTTCACCCCCTCCACCCTTTCATATTTGCATAGACTTAGTTTCCTTTTTTTTCCTTTTCTCATATTTTTTCTTTTCCCTTCTTTCCTTTCCGCTACCCCTCCAACTTCCCCTACTCCTTTAGACCTTTTCTTCCTATTATACAATATCAATTATACATTTCTTAAATTACAATATCAAAATGTAGAGGACATTATCACAGATTTTATGGAATTTAAAAGGATATAGAAAGCATATTACAAAAATCTTTTTTGAAATATATTTGACAACTAAGAAGTACCTTGGAAGACAAATTAATGAAACTGACTCTGGAGGAAATGTAAAATTTGAATAGCAACTATTAAAAAAAAGTATATTCCTACCTTGAAAACCTACCTATATGACAAACCTGGCTCATATATATTTTAACTGATAAATTATATCAAACATTTAAAGCAGAAGAAAGAAGGAACACTTCTCCCTTCATTTTAGGAAATCAACATTGTGCTAATCCTAAAACTGGATAAAGATAATAGAAGAAAAAGGTATGAACATAGATAAAAATTTGTTTAACAAAGAAAACTATTAGAAGTCAGATCTGGCAGTATGTAGAAAGTGGTTTTGTTATAGGGATGGCAGTGTCAGTTCAGCATTGGAAGATCCACCTACATAAGTCATCATTTTAACAAAGGAAAGGAGAAAGCCATATGATCCTGTCAGTAGTTGGAGAAAAAGTATTAGACTAAATTCTACAGCTGTTCATGGTAAAATCTATCAGGAGAGTAGAAGTAGAACAAAACCTTCTCAACAGATAAGCCATGTACTCCATACTTCCAGCAAAAACACCTTATATGAATGGAAAAGATACAATGCCTTCTCCTTTAGGTGGGGAACAAGGGCATATATGCCTACTCTTCATCTGTCCATTAAACTTTGAAACATAGGCCCAAATCAAAATAGTCTGGCAATAAAAAGACACAAGTAGCATAGAATTGGCAAGGTAGAAGTAATTTTTATATGTAGATGAAATGAATATCTACAGAGAAAATACTAAGAAATCTGTAGTAGCCCCTAGAATTTGTATTTGAATTTAGCAGGATTAGAAAACACAAGGTATATATAAAACTTCAGGCCTATGTATACTTGCTATAAATGAAGAATTGGATATTGAAATTTAAAAGTTATGTAGGAGTACAAAGGACCTAGAAAAGTAAAAAGAAAAGAAACAGTGTTGGAAGACATTACCTAATTTTAAGACTTCCTCTAAAGCTACAGTAATCAAGGCAGTGTTGGTGTAAGGAAAGACATATAAATCAATGGAATAAAACAGAGAATCTAGAAATAGAACCACACATATATGGTCCACTGAGTTTTGAAAGATTTAACATTAACATTTTATAGAACATAAACTCAATTCAAGAGCAGATGAAAAGATAGTGTTTTCAGCAAATGGTACTAGAACACCTGGTATCTGTATGTAAAAAATTAAACTCAACCCTTTATTTCCACACATAAAAACATCTTGAAAGGATCTATGAACCTAAATATGAAAGACTAAAACTATAAAACTTTATGAAGAAATTATAAGGGAAAATGTTTATGAATTTAGGGTAGGCAAGAATTTCCTAGGATACAAAAAACATGATGTATAAAAGAAAGAAATTGATAAGTGAGATTCCATCAAAATTTAGAACTTTAAATGACATCATTAAGAAAATGGAAAGTAGTCCTTAAACAGACCATATTTATAATACATATAATCTAAGACCAGACTATATAAATAACTCTTACAGCTCATTAGTAGACAACCCAATTAAAAAGTAGACACAACAATATGATAAATAGCCAGTACCGATACATATTGACTTGTCATTGTCATGAGTTTTTCTTTTTGTTGGATTCTCTCCCTTTGCATTTAATTTCATGTCACACCCAGTGGATTATTTCTGCTGGGCTTCCTGGGTTTGTGATCCTCGTTGTCTTTTCCTGGGATATCGTCTAAAAATTTTTGGAGTGCTGGTTTGGTATTCATGAAGTTCCTGGGGTGTTCTTTGTCATGAAAGTATCTTATTTCTCCATCGATTTTGAAAGATAGTTTTGCAGGGTACATCAATCTGGGTTGGAGGTTGTTTTCCTTTAGGGCTCGAAATATTTCACTCCAATCTCTTCTAGACTTGAGGGTTTGCATTGAGAAATCTGCTGTGATTCTGATGGGCTTTCCTCTGTATGTGATTTGTTCCTTTTTTCTAACTGCTTGTAGAATTTTGTTCTTCTGTTGGGTTTCTGGAATCTTAACAATTATATACCTATGTGTAGGGGTTTTTTGGTCAAGGCTAGTTGGAGTCTTATATGCCTCACTTATCTGTATGTCAAGTTCTTTTCTCCTCCTTGGGAAGTTTTCTGCCATCACTTTTGTGAACAGTTATTTTATGTCATCTGCACTCTCCTGTTTCTTCATTGACTCTGATCAGTCCTATGTTATTCTTCTTTGCATCATCTAGCAGCTGCTGGATTGATTTCTCATGGTCCCTTACTATTTTAAAGCAATTTTTCTTTTCCTGGTCACTACTTGCAATCTTATTTTCTGTGTCTGAAATTCTGTCCTCACATTGGCTCATTGTGCTGCATAAGCTTTCAATGGAGGCTTTTTTTTTTTTGGTACTGGGGATCAAACACTGGTCCTTGCACTTGCAAGGCAGGTTGTAGAACCATTGAGCTAAATCCCTGACCTCAGTGGAGTTTTTAATCTCCTGGAAACCTGTTTGTATCTGTTTTATGGATTCCATTTGTTTCCTATGTTGAGATTCCATCATGTTCCTCAGTTCCTCTATTTTTTTTTAATCTGTGTCTTCTCTTGATTTATTAATCATGTCTTGCACTATGGGCACAATCTCTGCTGTTATCTGAGAAATTATTTTTGATTTTAATTTTTTCCAGATCCTCTTTTGTTGACAGTTCAGTGAGTCCAGGTTGTTGAGTATCAGAGTGTTCCATCTCCTTTCCCTTTGGGTTTGCTTTAGGTGATCTGGAAGTCTGGTTTGAGACTTGTTTACATGTGTTCTCATTTTTACATGGGTGGCAGGTGTTGCTGGCACCTGTGCAGCTCACCTTCTGTGCATTGAGGGGGATGGTATGGTGGGCCGCAAGCCTCCTCCTGTGCACTGGGAGTGGCTCACCTCCTAGGTGCTCTTTTCTGCATCTATTGAGATGATCATGTAGCTTTGTCCTTGGTTTTGTTAATGTGTGTCTTACATTTTAAATTTGCATATGTTGAATCATCCCTGCATCCTTGGTATCAGTCCTACTTCATCATGGTGTATTAGATTTGATGACTGTCTGCATTGTGTTTGCCAGTATCTTAGTGAGGATTTTTGCATCTTTGTTCATTACGGAGATTGGCCTGTAGTTCTCACTTTTGGTTTGATCCTCCTCTGGTTTTGGCAACAGGATAATGTGTGCTTTGAGGAATGAGTTTGTGAGTATTGCTTCCCTTTTAATTTTGGTAAAGACATTGAGGAATGGTGGCATTTGATCTTCTCTAAATTTCTTGTAGAATTCAGCTGTTAATCCATCAGGACCTGGGCTTTTCTTTGTTGGTAAGTTTTTAATGGTATCTTCAATTTTGTTGATGATATTGGGTTATTACAAATTTATATCTTCTTTGTTCACTTTGGGACTTCATATCTAGGAATCTGTCCATTTTTTCTGAGTTTTCAATCTTATTAGACTACATATTCTCAAAGTAGATACTGATGATCTTCTGGATTTGACAAATTACTTTGTTATTTCACCCATTTCATTCCTAATTGTGTTGATTTGGGTGTTTTCTTTCTTTTTTAAAAATAAACTTGGCTAAGTGCTTGTCTATTTTACTTAATCTTTCAAATCACCAACTCTTCAATTCATTGATTCTTTGTATTGTTTTCTTAGTCTCATTTGCATTGATTTCGCTCTCATTTTTGTAGTTTTCTTCCTCCTATGAGCTTTGAGTTGAGCTTCCTCTTCTTTTTCTAGTAGCTTGAGGTTCAATATTAGGTTATTTGAGCTTGCTCTGTTTTTCTGATGTGGAAATTCTGTACTATAAATTTCCCTCATAGGGCTGCTTTCATTGTGTTCTATTAGTACCAGTATGTTGTATTGGCATTATTATTTAATTGTAGAAACTGTCTAATTTCTTCTGTGATTCATTGGTTGTTCAGGACAGTATTATTTAATTTCTAATAGTTTGTGTAGGTTTGGTGGTTTCTTTTGCCATTTATTTCCAATTTCATTGCACTATGATCTAATAGTATGGATGGAATAATTTCAATTCCTTTGCATTTACTTAGCATGTTCTATGGGCTAGTTGTCTACGTTGGAGAAAGTCCTCTGTGCTTCTGAGAAGAATGTGTAGTTTGTTCTTGTTCACTGGAACACTCTGTAGATATTTAGTAAGTCCATTTGTTCAAAGGGTTTGTTCAGGTCTGATACTTTGTTGATTTTTATCTAGTTGATCTGTCTATTTGTGACAATGGGTAATTGAAGTCCTCCATTACAATTGTATTAGTGCTTATCTAATTATTCATATCTATTAGTGTTTTTTATATAATTGGGTGCACTGGTATTTGGTGCATATATATTTATGATTATCATCTCTTCCTCTTGGATTGTTCCTTTAATAAGCATGTGGTGAATTTCTTTGTTGCTTCTGATCAGTTTTGACTTGAAATTCACTTTGCTTGCAAATAGCATAGCAACCCCTGTCTTTTTCCAGGTTTCTGTTGCATGGCATTTTGCTTTCAATCCTTTAATTTTCAGTCTATTATTTTCTTTTTCAGTTAAATGTACTTCTTATATGCAGCATATTGTTGGACCTTGTTTCTTTTTCCATTCTTCCAATCTGTTTCTTTTCAATGGTGAATTGAGACCATTCACATTAATGGTTATAACTGAAAGGTATTGACTTATCCCTGTCTTCTATTTTTCTGTTGTTGGTTCCCTTTCTTTTCCTTCTATTTAATTGCTTGCATTGCCTGGTAGATTCATTGTTTTGGGATTCTTGGAATTGTTATTTTTTAGAATATCCTCTAGCATGTTTTGGAGAGCTGGTTTGGTGGTCATGAATTTCTCTAGATGTTCTTTATCATGGAAATATCTTATTACTTCATCAATTTTGAAAGACAACTTTGCAGGGTACATCAATCTGCATTGGAGGTTGGTTTTGTTTTAGGGCTTGAAATACTTCATTCCAATCTCTCATTGACTTAAGGATTTGTGTTATGAAGTCTACTGTGATTCTGATGGATTTCCCTTTATAGGTGATTTGTTTCCTTTTTATAACAGGTTTTAATAGTCTTTTTATTGAATTTCTGGAATCTTCACTATTATATGCATTGGTGTATTTTTTTTCTGCTCTTGACTATGTGAGATTCTATATGCCTCACTTAACTGTATGTGAAATTCTTTTTCCATGCTTGAAAAATTTTCTTATATTACTTCTGTGAACAAGATTTTTATGTGCTTTCTGCTGCCTTCTGATTTTTTATTGATTCCAATTAATCCTATATTATTCTTCTTTGCATCATCTAGCACGTGTAGGTTTGATTTTTTTTTGTGGTCTTTTGCTAGATTTAATTAGTCTTTGATTTGATGACTGCCAACAACAACCCTGTCTTCTAGATCTGATATTCTATCTTTACATTGGTTGATTGTACTGTGTCTACTGTCAATCAAATTTTTAATTTCCTGGAAATCTATTTGAATCTGTTTTATGGCATGCAGTTCTATCCTATGTTGGACATTCATGGTTTTCATGTCTTTCCCATATTCCTCTATTTTTTAAAAAACTCTACTATAATTTCACCAACCATTTCCTTCATTATGGTCATCATCTCTTTAATTATTTGTGTAATTATTTATGTTTTTGTTTTGTCAAAAAGGATTTTCATCTGTTTTGTTACATCTGCTTCTACCATTTCAGAAAGTTCAACTGGAAGGCTTTTGATTTCTTCCACTTCAGTGCCCCCTGGATTTGCCTTGGGTGAATTGGGGGTGTTGGGTTACATCTTGCTTCCATGTTTTCTCAGTTTCTTTTTCGGTTTATTTATTTTCTGTGTTGAGGCTTGTAAATTGCTTATGGTAGTTAGCTTTATTACTATAATTGAGACCTCTTAAGTAAGTGATTACTTTTCAGAGATGTTTTCTAGGAATAGCTGGCTTTTTGCCTTTGAATCTGTCCCAGGATACTGCCTCTTCCATTTGTTAGGGATGAAAGATTTCAGCCTGTTTGGCCTACCACCCAGTACTTTGATACTCGGCTGCAGTATTTTTTATGACCCCCTAACGAATCTAGGTATTGGCATGCAAGGAAGATCAATTGATTACAACTACTACATCACCTTGGTTAAAATAGTACAATCAGAAATAACAGTAGTGTCAAACACAGAATGGAAAATTACAAACTGTGATAACTAATAATTTGCTACCTATAACCCTAGGTACAAGATTTATCTTTATATAACAAAATGTAAGATAAATCAGAAAATTATATAGAGTAAATATTCATTCAATGGGGCAATTTTACCCTAAGTGGATAAAATTTAAAAGGAAGAAGAGAAAAAAATAGAGAAATGAAAGAAGTAAAAGAGATTAGAAGCAAGGCTGATGGAAAATAAAAATTACCCAAGCCTTCAGGTGAAGAAGACAGGAAAGAAGGAAAGGTGAAGAAGACAAAAACAAAAATAAAATAAAACAAAACAAAACCCTTAAAATTACTCTCACATTCAGAAAACAAATATCAAGGAATCAAAAAAAAAAATCTAATGAACAAAACAATTTTTTAAAAAAAGACCAGTAGGAAAACAGAGAGAGAGAGAGAGAGAGAGAGAGAGAGAGAGAGAGAGAGAGAAATTTCTCTGTGATTTCAAGCCTGTGGTTATCTTCTGGGGTCTCTTTTTTTGTGGCAATGTCAAATTCAAGGCATGACTCTGCACTCACTGGTCAACAAAGGAGGCAGTCAGATTCCAGATCCGTGTTGGATAATTCCAGCAAGCTGGAAGTAGGATTAGGGCAGTGTGTCATTTTGGAACTTTCCAATCCCCAGAAATTCAGAGTAAACTAGGCCTCCTGTTATGATGGTAGAACCTGAGTTGTTTAGCTTATAACACCCTTGCCAGCCTGACCACTGCTCCCTGACCATGGATGTCTCCCATTCATGTCCCTCACCAAGTCACAGTGGGAGTGCAACACTGGAATCCCTGAGACGAAGTCAAGACCATGGCTACTTGAGTTCCAGGCTCAGTTGGCCCTTCCCTAAAATGTCATCTGACCAGGGAACTCTCTCTAGGGGATATGATGAATGCATGGACTGGAATCACTCACCAATTGTCATAGTACACAGTATTCACTGCTTTGCTTCACTGGCGTGCTTCTTTCTGAAGGTCTCTGGAGTTGTCTACCTTCACTATGTCTCTGTAGATTTGGTCCTCCTTTCTCTTGTCCAGATCTAGGAGCTGAGGAGAAAGTGCAAATTGCCCCTTCCTTTTCTGCATTGTAATCTGACACTTCATTTTCTCTGTAGGCTTCAATTTTCCCTTCATATCCTTCCTAGGTCCCAGGGATCCACCTTCTTTCTCCTTGTTTCCTTCTCCAAGCTGTTATTTACCAATGTTTGCATTCCAAATCTTGGACAGACTGATTTATTGCTGCTTACCATTCTGCCATCTTCCCAGAAGTCTGTAGTGTTTTCTTAAATTGCTCTCCCTCATTCTTTTAGGTCCAACCTTAATGCCACTTTCTTGGAAAGTTTCCTTTCATCTACAGACTAAATTAGTTTACTGTGGTATAAAATCCCATAAAACTCTTTCAATTGTATTATTAACACTCCATACTTAATGATTTTGATAAATATGATCCCTAAAGAGAAGGTTTATAAATTTAAGAACAGTGACTATTTTGTTCACCACTATATTTGCTTTACCTTACATGCTGCCTTGTACATAATTGTTGTTTCCTAAATAAATACTCTTAACTTTGAACTTGGGTCTAGAAAAGGAAAAGTTAAGTGCATTGTTCAGAGCTAACAAAATGTGTGTGAACAAACTGATGTCTCTAACACTGATAAAAATCACTCAGAAATGATTGAAAAATTATATGAAACATATATTTAAATTTAAATTTCTTTTTAGGCAAATTTTTTTTCCTAATTTTTCAAACTTACTATCCAAAGGTCTCAAAATCAGGTAGTTCTAAAAGAAGGAATATTAAACTGTAGATCTGATTAAATAAGTCATGTCTGTACAAAATCAGTAATTAGCATACTACTTATTAATGCAATCTGTGAATAAATTCAGGTGGGGTAGGCAGAAATTGCTCTGATATGTTAAAAATAAAATTACTTATGGAAATAAGATTTCTGGTGAAATATTTGAGACACATAGAACACATATTCTGCTTAAAAGTAATTAATAATCACCCATTATATCATATAAAAATGACTGTCTTAATTGCATATCATCCTGTTTATTATAAAACATATAGATGCATGCTAGTTTAGAAAAGAAAATAAACAAATAATGGACCATTTCATCACCAAGAGAAAACTATTAATAGTTTGTTAAACATTATTTGAATTGTATGTGTGTGCACATGTTACTGTGTATACATGCATATGTCTAAGAACCCAAATTTTCTCAGACCTTCTTGAACATTGGAATATTCTAGGCAGCACTTACAATGTACATCTGACCAGAGCCCGACCCAGACTAATTTAACCTGAATCTCTATGGATGATATTCCTAGACATTAGTGGATTTTTTAAGTTCTTAAATTGATTTCTATGAAATCAACTTTTTTAGAGTCTACATGTGACTGAACTCATGTGGTGTGTGTCTTTCTGGGCCTGGATTATTCTACCATAATGTCCTCCAAGTCCATCCTTGTTGCTACAAATGACAGGATTTCAACTTTTAGCTGAATATTTCAGTATGTGTATGTGTGTATAGATATGTGTCTACAAATAACAGAATTTCAATTCTAAATGGTTTAATAATATTAACATATATCACATTCTATATAGTTTGCATTTTTACCAACAGTGTATAATGTTTCCCAATTCTTTACACCAGAATTTACTGTTTTTAGCCATTCTAATTTGAGTAACAAATGTATATATTAATGGAGTATGGGATGTTTTGATATAAGTTTACAACGTGAGTGATTAAATCAGATTAAGAAATTCATCACTTTACATTATTATCAATATTTGTAATGAAAAATATTAAAATCTGCACTGTTAGCAATTTTCAAAAATATAACGCATTATTATTTATTCTAGTAGCTATTCTGTGCACTAGATCAATAAGGATTATTCTTCACATCTAGCTGAAACTTTGTGCTCTTTAATCAACATCTTCCTTTTCTCTATTGCCTGCCCTCCCCTAGTCCCTCATAACCTACTTTCTTACTTATGTGAGTCCCAAATTTTCACACTCCACATATAAGTGAGATCTTCTAGTCCTCACCTTTCTTTACCTGACATATGTCATTTATACTGTCCTATAGGTTCATTCATGCTGTTGCAAAATATCCCTTCTTTTAAGGTCGAGTAGTACTTCGTTGTGTTGATATATCATATTTATTTTGCTGCTTATCTGATGATGGATAGCTAGGTCGCTTCCATATCTCAGTCACTGTGAATAATGCTGCAATGAACATGATAATGCAGATATCTTTGCAGCATACCATTTTCAAATCCTTTGGAGATATACACGTGCATGCACACACACATAGAAGTGGGATTAATGGATGGTATGGTAATTGGATTCTAGCTTTTTGTTTTTAGTTTCCTTCATACTGTTTTCCATAATAGCTGTATTAATTTATCTTCTCACCAACAGTACATAAAGATGCTTTGTCTCCACACCTCAACAAGTTATCTTTCATATTTCTGATAACAGCCATTTTTACAGGTGTGAAGTGATATCTCATTGTGGTTGTAATTTGTTATTTCCCTGATGGTCCATTATGATGAGTATTTTTTTTGTGTACTTGTTGGCCATTTGCATATCTCCTTTTGAGAAATGTCTGTTTAGATACATTGCTCATTTTAATTTTTTAAAAGAGATCACCTTTGCATTGAACATGTTACAACAGAATTTTAGTAAACCTCATGTCATCATCAGATTCCTCAAATTCTTTTTGCATTCAATTTCTTCTTCTAAGCTGTGTAGGAGTGGTGGAGGGGGTGGGATCTCCTATTGGTACAAGGTCAGCTGTTGGAGGAGTAGGTCTGCCAACCCCTACAGCTCTGCAGGGTCTTTGCAAACAAGCCAGTCAATCAGGTTCACCATTTACACAAGCTACTTTAGTGAGAGGTGGATCCATCCTTCATCACCTCATCATAGTGCAGGGTGAGGGCAGAGTGGATGTAAGAAAGTTCAGACAGAGGCCATGGTGTGCGCAAACAGTGGGGTTGACTCTGCAAAATATGATGCTAGCCACTGGATGAAGTGGTGGCCTTGCCCCAGTGGAGCCTTGGTATCTATGGAAGTATCAAGCATCCCTTGTTTCCCAACATCACATTTAGCTATAAACTCATTAGTGAGCTAATCCACTGGTGGGTATTATGCCCCATCATCCAATCACCTCCCAAAAGCTCCACCTATGAGCACATTTGGCTTTGGAGGGACATCTAGATATAAACAATAACGTTCTGCCCCTGGCTCCCAAATGACTCACGCACATTCCTTTATGCAAAATGCATTTAGTCCACCTCTAAGAGTTGTTGAAATTATAACAATTTCAGCATTGCTGAAAAGTCCAAATTCAAACATCTCCTCTGAGATTTAAGGCAAACTCTTGACTGTTGCCCCCTTTACCAATCAAAACAGAGTTAAAAACTCCTGACATACAAAGCACAGGGTAAGTATTCCCATTCCAAAAGGGAGAAATAGGGGGATAGAAAGGAATGGAATAAAAGCAAGATCGCTAAGTCACATTATATAAAAGGAACAAATTACTGAAACACACAATGGCATAGACGGATCTTTAAAAAAAGCAAACAAAAACTAAATTCAGCAAAAGAAGGTAGACACAAAGAGAACATATTCTATTGATCATCAAGGACAGAACAAAGTGATAGTGATTAAAATTAACAGTGGTTACCTGCGGGATGATTGTCTCTAACAGGACCAACAGGAACTTTCTGCAGTGATGTAAATGTTCTATATTTTGTTGTGAATAGTCACTTGTCAAAATTCATCAAACTAAATTAAGATCTCTGATTTTTATTTTATGTAAATTATATCTCAAATTAAATGTTGTCATGACTATTATTGCTGTCCAATTTATTAGCCTCATGAAGTTTGAATTTTGAGAGAAAATATTCTGGGAATTTATACAACTCGCTAGCATTATACATGCAAGTCATACAGATACTGAGTAAATCAAGTTTCTCCAAAGAATAATTGATCTTTTGGATACTGGTACAGAGAAGTTCAGAAAAGAAACTGACCACTGATGAACATTGTATGACAATTGCTTTCCTCTTAGGGTTACTCCAAATGCCATAAAGCTGTATGTTTAGAGCTTAAAATATATGACAGGGATGTCCTTGACATAGTTGTGATGATCTCCATCACTGCTTCGGCAAGAGAAATGTTTTAGTATCTTTTTATTTATTTTTAAATTATGCTGTTAGCTTTAAGCCTCCAGGTAGAAGTACAGTAAGTGGATAACTAATTGAAATATTTAAAACAACCAGACAGGAGTATTCATGAAGCATCACAATGGAATAGCAGAGAAAATCTGCCTTCTTAGGATAAGCATTTGTTACAATATGAAGGGCACTTTACTTCAGAGTTTCATCAAGGACAGGAATTTTTCTTTTAGTTCACATAGCATGCCAGCTGTCACAATTTTAGGCACACATATGTTAAATTGCTAATATAAGCAGTGATATAAAGATGTTCTTCATGGGGTTATATTAGTTGCCACTTTGTACAATGATGTTTCTATAATAATGTTGTGCTATACACCACACACAAAATCCAGTAGCTTAAAAGAACAATCATTTATTCTCTTGACTATTTAATTGCCTTGGACTCTGATCTGCTTCAAGTAGGGGGACTCCAAAGACACATCACAAAATATTTGAATACTAGGAAAAGGTGAAGAAATGGAGCCAGTGGTACTACATGGAGAATCTTGAATTTTGAATAAAGTGTCTAGAAAGCCTGTTTGTGCAGTATGAATATAAGACTATATTGCCCTACTGAACCACCTTGATGATTTATCAAAGTAAACCAAGAGGGGCTGGGGATTTAGTTCAGTGGTTCCACCACCTGCCTTGAAAGTGCAAGGACCAGAGTTCAATCCCCAGTACAAAAAAACAAAACAAAGCAAAACAAAAAACAAGAATCTGAGGACATTATTGCTTGGAATATGAAATTTTAACTGGAGTATGAATCCTTCTTCCTGCTTCACTATTTATTTACAGATACATAGACAACTGAGGTCTAAACATTATTGAATCTGTAATGAGGTTGATATTCTCTTTCATTTTAAAATTTGAAATATATTTGAAACTCAGAGATATCTCTCTTTTGTCTAAGGAAGGACTCTGATTATTTAGAAATGTAAATAATTCTGCTCTTTATTCACAAATTGGAGCAGGTCTCTTGAGTAATAAACTTCCTACATTTTGTAGCTTTGGTTTGAGTACACTGCAGAACATGAAAACTTGATGTCACAGATTCTGACAATTAAGCCTAAACATCAATTTTATCGCCAATGCATAGCCTCCCACAAATAATTGCTGAAGCATGAAGAGGAATCGTTAAGTGCTGAAAAAGTACAATGATAGGGCAAGAAGAGTGGTATGATGCTTTTTGACCTTACATACAATTAACATTTACTGATTAAAATTACTCACTATTCAAAATTCCTAACCAGTGTACAGTACCTTTGTACGAGACTTTACACACAATCTCTATTCTTTCTTTGGTAATAAATTCTCCTGCTTCTGTACCTCCTGGCCAACCCCAATTAACATTTTAAGGTCAGATTAAGTATGGGATTGCAAAGATATGAATATAAATTGAATAATAGAAAAGAGTATGGATTCAAAATTTTGATAATCAAATCTCAAAACTAACATGTAGGCCTGTCTTTTTCTAAAATTTGTCAATATATCCACAGCTAATCTAGTTTCCTTTCTACCTTGATTACTGTACTATACTAGGGGCTAAGTCAGGAGTCTGATGAGTTTGGCTTCCTTAGGAAATTAGAAGAGCTGAGTGTGTTCCTCATCTTTCCACACTTGTATTTTTACCCAATGAGTGAACAAAGACAACGATAACCATTATAGTGTCTGACCTTTGCAAGTATGAAGTCTTGATCTTCCTGTCCCAAGGTTGAGATAGTGGACCTATGTCATATAACAAGGCAGGACAAAGAGAGAGAAGACAAAAGTAAGTGATGTGGTGATTCTTGTACAGTATCATTCAAGCATTCCAAATTCAATGAAAGAGAATCTGGAAGCATTCTTTGTAAGGCTAACCTAGTATGATGACTGCCACTACCCATCTCAGTGGGTTTTCTACAAGGAGATGAACCCTGAAAGCAGTGGCTAGGGAAAAATATCAGGTTAATCAGCTATTCAGGAGCATGAAACTATTCTAGGAATCAAGGGAGTAACCACAATTCATAGAGGAGACCACTAACATCTCATTTTTTTTTTTTGGCACCAGGGATCGAACTCAGGTCCTTGAACTTGTGCAACAAGCAGCAAAACCACTGAGCTAAATCCCCGACCCAACATCTCATTCTTATATGTGAAAAGTCTTGGCGAGTATGGTACAAGATATTGATGAAAAGCCAGTTAGGAAATCTGATAAAAAAAAAATCACAGATACTTAATGAACTATTATCAGGGAAAGTACCTCATGCATAGGAACTATAATGAGAATTTCTGTTTCTTAGGATCATACCTAGGTTTATTATATATGTGCTGCCAAAGGGAACACACATTTATGATTATAAAATGGCTTTGAATTAAGTAACTCTGTGGTCTTCTCTGACATAATAACATATGTTGTTACTTTCCCCCTTAGATAAACTTGCTTTTAATTGGTTTACCAATAGAGTTTAGAAGTATAAAGAAGAATAACAATTTTTCACACATTGAACAGGAACTTACTTAGAATTGAAAGCCCTTAGCTTTAGCTTTGAAAGTAAACTAACCAAGATATAATAGCCTTAACTACTAACTCATATTTTAGAGTCCAGTTAAGTCTGAAAGTAGAGGGTTATACAAAAATGGATATGTCATGAAACTACAAAATGGACTTGTGGTTACCTATTTCTCTTAGTTTTTAAGATCTTTTTGAACGAATTTTTGACAGTGTAACAGCTGCATACTGATGTTCAGCTTAGAGTTGTAAAAAGAAGTAGAGTGGATGATAGCTTACAGTTAGAGAAATTCACTTTGATATATGTAGGTGCCACTGATGCAATTTTAATGGAAATTGACAGATTTTTGGAATTTGAAGTCTTGCCTGGTATCTATCTAATAGAATTCGTAGAGAAATAAGAATTCATGACACAGGAACAATATTGTGTTCTTTAAAAATTTTTGGTTAACATTCTCTTATAACACTTTTGTTTAAATAGAAGCCAAAGTATGCTCTGTACTTGTAACATAAGACATTCCCTACTACCTATGTGATATATTTTACAACCCTAACCAATCTAGTTTCTGTAATAATGTCCCTGCAAAGAGTATGGGTAAAGATTAAAAGACTGACCTCATGAAACTAACATTCAAATTTGTTCAACTTTAACTTGTCTGTGGTAGAGAAGGCTCATGTAAATTTTAGACTGCTACAGAGGTTGAATATATAGGCATTTCTGTGTTCTTAGAATGTGAATAACTGTTCTCTATGGAGAGCTGTCATTTTCTGCCTTTGTGAAAAATTGTGTGTGTCCTTTTCACAGCATATCAGATGAATCTGAATACCCAAGTTATTTTAATACATTCTGGATTCTGTCTTAAGGCACAAATAGCCAGTTATTAATATATGGTTATATATATGGGAATTTAAATTTGAGATTCATTAAAAATGTATCAACATAATTACAATATCAACATCAACTACAACCCAGTTTAGAGCTTCCCCAGTTCTAACCTTCTCCTTCAAATAAATTGACTTTTAATGGCTTAAACTGTAAAAAATAATACAGTTTTGAAGTTACTTGCAGTTTTTTACAAAGGTACTTGATTTTGATACATGAGACTAAATCTAAATTACTGCTTCTTATTTTTTCTTTTATATGGATTCTAAGCATATAGGATTAGTCATTTTTATTTAGTTGCTATAAATTATTGACTCCTTCCTTAGGAGTCAACAATTTTTAGTTTCCTTGAGTAGTCAACTATTACAACAATGTGATGTTTAACAAGCCACCACGGAGAAGCTCAGCTTGTCCCAGCACCTGGAAGGAAGCTCCCCGCCTCCATCCGAGGTGCCTAGGGCAGAGAAGCTCAGCCAGTCCCAGTACCCAGAAGGAAGCTCCCCACCTCCATCCCAGGATCCTAGGGCAGAGAAACTCAGCCGGTCCCAGCACCCAGAAGGAAGCTCCCCCACCACCATCCCAAGATAATAGGGCAGAGAAGGGGAGCCGCTTGGGTGCCAGAAGCACCCTCCCCTGTGGAAATGAGAAAACACATAAA
>NW_004624829.1:7818306-7836125 GCF_000247695.1 Heterocephalus glaber | reverse complement strand
AAATAAATAAATAAATAAATAAATAAATCAATCAATCAATCCCTAACAAGATAAAGAGTGATCATGAAAAACTCTCAGTGGCAAAGGGATCAATTTTTTCCCCTCAAGATCGGGAATGTGACAAAGATATCTGCATTCACCACTTCTCTTCAACATTGTACTGGTTCCAGCCAAAGAAAAAAAAAGCAACCACGGAAGTCATGGTGGTATATAATGATAAGTTTTTATATCTCAAATTCTTAATTTAATTCTCAAATTCTTAAATATCTGGGGTGATTCATCTAAGCTAACCTTGACTTTTGTGACTTGTCTGAGATAACTCTCTTCAATATGTCTTTCATTCCCCATCTGACATTAGCAAGCTCTCTTTGTCATGTTTTCTCATGGTGACAGCAGAGGTGACAGAGAGTAACCCTAATCACAAAAGATAGTGTCTGGCCTTTGGACTCATTTCTGCTGTCATTCTCTTCTCTGAAATAAATCATATGATCAAACTTAAAATCCAGGAGTGAAGAAATCAGCTTCATGTCTATCAAGAAGAATTATGAAGGTACATGGAAAATAGCCTAGAATCAAGGAGGAAATAATTGAGGCTAGTAGTATAATCTACTGGATCTTGGAAACTTGAATATGATGCATCTTCTCAATTTTTCTTTTCTTGTGTATATGCATACACAAATATATATTCATACATGCATAAGATTCTTAATTAAATTATAATATTTTCATATGTGAACAGGTAATTTTTCTTAACTAAACATTTAACTTTGAGAAGAAAACAATTGGTAAGGAAAGAAAGTAACAGCAGAGAAACTCATTGCAGAACTGCTCAGAATTCTCTCTCTGTCTCTCTCTGTCTCTCTCTGTCTCACACACACTCACAGCTTTCTTTGAAGTTGTAATGTATAAAAATAGGACATTTAAAGCTGTTCAAATAACCTGCTTGGATAAGACAGTTTTGAGGAGCTTCTTTGAATATATCAGTCACATAGATAATCCTCATTTCTTTGTATCAGGAAGAAATCATAAAATGAGTTTTAGTTGTTGTAAAGATGACATTGGGAAATTTCCTTGAATAAATTAGAAACAAAGAAGAAAAGCCCACACACTCAGGCATGTGTTTCTCAGAATCCTATGGATTGCAAAGAGATAGATAAGTAAATGCCTCTAAGGAAATCTCAATCCAGCCTTGCTCAGGTACCTGAGTCACTCTTTAACATCCTAGTGTGACACTTTCAATTTTTCAGAAATCACCAAAGCCTCACAGCTATGAGTCTCATACCATGTTCTTAAACACTGCCAAATCTTACTGCCCTCACCAGCCCAATCACAGAAGACAGGAGTTACTCATCAAATAATTTTCTCTCTTTCAGATTTGACCTTCAAAAATTACTTT
The DNA here is from genome assembly GCF_000247695.1 of Heterocephalus glaber. Next base: position 7,834,729 of record NW_004624829.1, on the reverse strand, counting down.
TCTTATCTTGCCATGCATCTTTCTGCTTTATACCCCCCCTTTCTTCCCTGGACCATCATTACTATGTCTTGAGCTTTGGGGAAAATATCCTTTAAAAATCTCCTTTCTCTCCATACTTCTCTAATACACCTTGTATATTATGCCCATAGTCTAATCAACCCCAATTTCCTAAACCACATATGCACACATAGCTCCAAGCCTGCCATGGTTTTGTACATCCTTACTTTATTCTGGATCCTCCTTTTCTGCCCAGCTGAATCTCTGAATCTCCCAATCCTTCCAAACCTACTCATAATATAGTAAGGCGAGCAACCTGTACTGAGATCTTCTGGACATTCCAGGTTTTAGCAATGAAAGTCCCAAGTCAGTTCCAGACAAACATGGATGGTTGCTCACCCTGACTCACATTCATACACTAACTTATAATATATTTGATGAATAATTCTTTGAGTACCTAATATGTGCCAAGTATTATTCTGGGTACTGTAGACCCAAGAGAATAAAAAGACAAGGAATATACTTACAGGTTTCAATTGTAATAAAAGAAAGTAGATGTAAAACAAAATCAGTATCAGCAGTGATATCTACTATAAAGAAAAATGGAACGGAGAGAAGTTTGTGAGTGAGTAATGTTTTCTTAGGTGAAGACTGTTCATTTTGATAGGGCAATACATGTATATTACAGAACGGATAGCTTGACTATCTCATATGTCTTGAAATATCTAATTCATTCATTCATACATTCATTCACGTATTCATATCACTAGTTTTAGTTCAACACATACCATGCAATAGGCATGGTTTTAGAAATTGTTGATAAAAGAATGAATGAAACTCCCATGTTTTCTGCTGTCATGGTTCTTAAAGTAAGAGGCAAGAAAAAGTTGAGCCAGCAATCACATAAATACATTTATAATTGTATATTATAAGTACTAAGAAGGAAATGAATGGGGTGCTATGGATATTTATGAGCAGGTTATACTTTTGATGCAGGCTTAAATAAAGCTTTCAAAAAATTGACATCTGAGTCAATTATCCAGTGCAGAAAGATTTTTGAGAGGAAAACATTTTTGCACAGAGAGAAGTACATGTAAAGCCTTAAGAAAGGGAAATAAAAGCTTATTCTGGGACAGAAAGAAAGCCCACCTATTTGCGGGGCTCCACAAATGATACAAGCTGTAGGTGATGAGTGTTGTGGGCAGGGTGGACGCTAGATACGGGTGTTCTCTGTGGTCTGAAGAATCTTGATCTTGGCTGCATGTTGGAATCACTTCCAGTCTTATAAAATCCCGATGCCTGATTTCCTCCCCCAGAGGTTCTGCTTTGGGGCACAGATTGGGCATTCAACTTTTATGTCCCCAGGTGGTTCAAATGTACAGCCGACTTTGAGATCCATTGTTATAGACTATGACATTTTGAATATCTTTTCCCAAGTATAACCTTTTAGCTGTTGCCTCAGATAGGAAAAGACATTACCCTAGTTTTTACATACGGCAATTCTCTAAATATTTCTCAGGTTCAAATGCTATTTTTCCTTTGAGGTTTTTCCTCCTGTCCCAGCTGAAGATAGGCTCCCATTTCTCTTTGCCCTTTGATGTTTTGTTTAGGTACAACATTAAAGAGCATCAGAAACTAATGTTCTCATTAGCTTTCTAGCCAACTTTGAAGTGGCTGTCTCACTTGCCAACTGCCTTGTTCCTCCTTGCCTCATTCCCATCCTCATTCTTTACCCTCAAGAACTTAGCACAGACTTGACATAAGTAGATATTAGGTATGTGTTTATTAAATTGAATAGACTACTACCTTAAGAGTAAACAAATGCACAAGATAATACAGCATCTCTAAATCTTGGATTTGTATTCATGAGAATGAATAAGCTTACATCCAGTCACATTACTTGGCTGTCTTTAAGATAAGCACAGGCAGAAGTAATTGTCATTTTTGATTTAGTGTTCTAAGCTGATATGAAAAAAGATGGTGTTCTGCAGGCTCTAAATTTGATCTTACTTTAATGGATTTATTTTCCCATTATAACTTTTTAAAAGTTAGGAATAAACATGCTGAACTTTTCTGTATTTATATTTTTCTGGTGAACCACACATATAAATAGTGTTCATTTGCTTTGGATGTTCCTGACATCAATTTTAGTGCCTCTGATCTTGTTAAAGGAAGAATCCATTTTCGCTTTTAATCAAGAATTCTATCTTTGATAGTGAGTTATCAATAAAGAAATAGATAAAAACTCAACAATCCCAGTGGAATTTCTCTGGTTTGCTTTATAAAGGTAGCCCAACATCAGGCCAGGTTATTAATCACGCCTTTCTTTATGAGCTTCACATTCTTGTTCTTGATCCTATTGTTAAAAAATCTAAAAGTGAAAACTCAAATATTTTATATCAAAATTCTTGAATGAAATTAAACACATATCATTAACTCAGTAAGTGCAAATACAGATGAGGTGGGGAAAGCAAAATATTTTCATTCTAAAACTCCTATATCAATTTGAATACCTTTAATGGGACATAGAAGAAAATGAACTAATAGATTTAAGGGAATATTTTATCTCACTAACCAGAAAGACTAGAAGTGGAGCAGTTCTAGGGTGGTCTAATTAAGAAGCTCAGTGACACCTTAAAGTATACAGATTTTTCAATTTCTGTTTGCCATTCTTTCTGTTTCAAGGAGCCCTTTAGGATACTTCCCCTCATAATATTAAGATGGGAATTTACTGTATGTTATCACTCTGATTTTACATGTATTATCTAAATCTTTATGAGAAGGAATTATATATAATAATCATAGATACTTTAGTTGAAAGTGTGAGAAATTGACTGAAAAATAATAATGAAAGTGGAGACGAGGCAGTTAGTTCACGTAGCTTTAAAGTTCAGGCATGAGTTTCTGGCACTGCTGGACCCAGGCTTTGAAAATCTGCCTCTCTCCTGCTTTCATCTCTGTTTGTGTCAACTCACCCTATGCATTGGCAAAAGAATCCAAGGTTCATCTCAGGCTTAACTCAGACTTGCTGTGCATGAGTGCATAAGCTAGGATTCTGGTGATATCGATAAGATGCAATGTAAAATCTAAATATTCTAAAATCTAGTTTTCAGAAATGTGTTGCATCTTCAGATAAGGTAGTTAACGTACGTCCTTCTTCCTGGTTAAAAAAAATTATATAGTAGATCATGTTTCCCCTTTTTGGTAATGGTTACTCAAAATATTAAGTCAAATTTTAAGCTTCACAACAGACCATGCATTGCTTTTTTCTTTTTGTCACTCTGATTTGTTCATATTATTTTTGGTTTTGTTTAAATGTTTTAAACGTTCTTTTTAAAGAGATTCGGAGTTTGTTAAGAAAATGTAAGGAATAGAGCACAGATATTCTGTGTATCATTTACTTAGTCCCTCCATGGACCAATAGTTTCTTCCTTTATATTTCCAAGCAAATATTCCATGATGTTCTCATAACCTAGGTTATTTAACCATTTACTTATTCAGCAACATCCAGGTTGATTCCAGATCTTGTTGGTTGTAAGTAAGTAGTAAAACTGCTGTAAACATTACATTTTTCCAAGTGACTTTACTTTTAATTGACACAATTGTATATATTTACAGTACAATGAGTTTTGAGGCATGTATACAGTATAGAATTGCTAAATCAAGCTAATTAACATATATGTTACTTCATACATACCATTTTTCATGGCATGAACACTTGAAATCTATTCCCTTAGCAATTTTACAGTATGTTGTTACTAACTATGGTCAGTACATTGCACAATAGCTCACTTGACTTTATTTCTTCTTCTAACTGAAATTTTGTATCCTTTGATCAACATCTCCCCAAATGTTCCCTCCTACCTCCAACCTCTAGTAACTACCACTCTACTCTCTGGTTTTGTGAGTCTAAGTATTTTAGAATCCACATATAAGTGAGATCATGTGGTACTTATCTTTCTGTGCCTGGCTTATTTCATTCAATGTCCTTCAGGTTCATCCATATTGCAAATAACAGGATATTTTTCTTTGTTAAGGCTCAATAGTATTCCATTGTCTACGTATTTTTGTTGTTGTTGTTGTTGCTGTTTGTATAACTATTCTGTAAAAACATAAGTTTTCATTTCTTTGGCATCAATGTATAGGAGTTCAAGTTAGGATCATGTGATAGTTCCATGTTTAGATTTCAAAAAGAAATTTTAAACTGTTTTCTAAAGTGGTTATAGCATTTCATATTCCCAGCATCAATATATGAAGGATCCAGGTTCTCCAAATGTTTGCCAGCATTTGGTGATGTGAAATATATATATATATAATGCTTGGTACTTGCAATTAATCCTGAGCCTTTAAGTTGAGGCCCATCTCCAGTGCTTTACTTTTTACATTTTTTATTTTGACATGGGTTCTTGATAAGTTGTTCGATTTCCCAGGCTGGGCTCAAAATTTCCATCTTCCTGCTGCATCCTGCCAGAGTTCTGAGATTATAGGCACATGACTCTTTATCCAACTTGAAATTAGGTCTATAAATATTTTGCCAAGGCTCAGATCCTGAGTATTTTTTATAGTGTTTAAAAGTTTTATAACTTTACACTAAGTTATGATCTTAATCTTGTATTTTGACATATTTTCCATAAAATATTTTCCATAAAATAATGTGAGAGTTGAGTTAAGGATTTCCTTCCTTCCTTCCTTCCTTCCTTCCTTCCACTATGGTTATCCAGATATCTAATTGCTCCAGTATCATTTGTTAAAAAGGATATTTTTACTTTGTTGAATTGCTCTTCTCCTTTTATCAAAAACTCAATTCATTATATTTGTTTTGACCTATTTCTGGATTCTCTATTATTTTCCATTGACATTATGATGTATAATACTAAGTCTTTTTTTTTTTTTTGGTACCGGGATCGAACTTGGGACCTTGCGCTTGCAAGGCAGGTGGTGGAATCACTGAGCTAAATCCCCAGCCAATACTGAGTCTTGATTACTATAGTTATATAAGACTTGATTATTCTCTCAATTTTCCCTCTTTCTCAAAATGTTTTAAGTGTTTTAGTACCTTTTCCTTTCCATATAAATTTTAGAACATTCTTATCTATATCTACAAAAAGCTTTCTGTGATTTGGACAGGCATTTCAAAATTTTGGGTAGAACTGATAATTTTACTGGGTATTCCAATCTTTGATTATGATGTATATCTCCATTTATTTAGATTTTTAAATTTATTTTCTCAGCATTATTTAGTTTTTATCACAGAAGTTCTGTACAGGTTTTGTTATATCGTTCCTTTGGTATTTCTCTTTTGAAAAGCAATTGTAAATATTTTATTTATTTTTTAAAGTTGAATATATTTTTCTAATACATATTTTCAGTACATGATGTTTACATTCACCTTAGGGAGTAAGTATAAGTACTTAACATATTTTAATTGCATTTATTCTCCTTATCCTCCCCTTCCTCCATTCTGTATTCTTTATTTCAATGTTTAAGTTATTGCTAATGTATAGAAATGGAATTTATTTTTATTTTTGTATGCTCATCATGTATCCTATGCACTACAAAATGTGCTTTTTAGTTCAATTTTTTTTTTTGGCCTTGTTAGAATCTTGATGATTTTCTACCTAGATAAACATGCCATCTGTAGTTTTATTTTTACCTTTATATTCTGTAATCTTTATGCTTCCTTTTTAGCATAAAAGTCCTGCCTAGAACTTTTAGTACAATGTTAAGAGTTATAAGAGTATGTGCTTTTGCTTTGTACCTGATCTTAGGGGAAATTTTTAAGAGTTCTTTTTAGCATAAAGGGTGATGTTTAATGTAGCTTTTTGGAGATATTCATTCTCAAGGTGATGAACATTCCCGCCATTCTTAGATTGCTGAGAATTTTTTGTTTACTCACACATAGCTTTGGATTTTTTCAAATGTTTTTCTTTGATTGATTGATAGCGCCATGTGATTTCTTTCTGTTAACATGTTAGATTACCTTAACTGCTTTTCCAATATTTTGTTGTTGTTGTTGTTGTTGTTGTTGTTGTTTTGGTACCAGGGATCGAAATCAGGACCTTGAGGTTGCGAGGCAGGTGGCGGCACCACTGAGTTAAAATCCCCGGCCCCACAAGCTCTCCCAATATTGTACCTGTCTTAAATTCTTGGAATAAACCACAATTGACCATAGTGTATAACTTCTTTATACATTTCTGAATTCCATTCGCATGTACTTCATTCCTTTTATATATTTCTGAATTCTGTTCACTAAAATGTATTGAAAATCTCTACATCTATTTTAAAGAAATACATTAGTCTGTATTTTCCTTTTTTCCTTTTCTTTTCTACTGTCTTTCCTTGGTTTTGATATCAAGGCAACAGTAGCGCCATAAAGTGAACTTGGAAGTAACCTATCGTATTGTTATATTTTGAAAGAGAATATGTAAAATTGGTATCAATTGTTTTTCAAGATTGGCAGAATTCTCTTGGGAAAATACCTAGAGCTGATAAGCGGTCAAAATAGCTGCAAATTAGTCATGAAGACAGTATTCATTTTTAGGGCTAAATTACTACAAATGCTAACAAAAATTGATTTACTTAGAATCCAGAAATAAAACAAATAAAATAATCAAAGCAAATAATCCGTTAGTATGAGGTTATAATCAATGAGACACTAGTGTTCACAGGAACCTCAAATAGTTACAGTTCAAATACAGTGTAGTTCCTCCCTTTGGAGGCAGAAAACCTGATTACAACTATTACAGTAGACAGAATAATTAGATTCCTATTTAACTTCCACCAGGTATATTTTCAAGCAAAAATATGTAAGATTATCACAGAGATGCAGTAATAAAAACGTGGTGTTAAGGACATATAGACTATACAACAAAATAGAATAAAAAATAAATTCTCACATATATGAGAATCATTTTTGTCAAAAATACCAAGATCATTCATTGGAAAAAGGACATTCCTTTCAACAGACGGTGTTGGGAAAACTTAATATTCATATGAAAATAAGGAAGTTAAATCTTTACCTTACCCTATATCATATGCAGAAATTAATTCCAAATGGATCAAAGGCTTAAATGTACGAACTAAACTTATAAGGTTCTTAAAAGAAAATGTAGGGGATTGTTCATGCCATTAGATTTGGCAATGATTTTTTGGATATGACATCAAAAGCATAGGCAACAAAAGAAAATAATAGAATAAAAATAGATAAATTGGTTACAAAATAAAAAATACTACATATCAAAGACAACCTAAAGAATGGGAGAAAAAATATATAAGTATGTATTATGATAAGGGGTTAATATGTAGAAAACATAAGGAGCTCCAACAAATCAACAAGACAAAACATCTGTATTGCAAACACATACTAATAAAGAATGTGAAACAAGTTCGCATAGATATTTTCCCTAAAGAAGCTGTACAAATGTCCAATGGCGCATAAAAAAGATTCTTGACATCACAAAAATTATGGAAATGCAAATAAAAGCCACAATGAAATATAATTTCATACCAATCTGGATGGCGACTGTAATAAAATCATAAAATATTAAGTGTTGGTGAGGAAAAAATGGAATATTTGTACACTACTGGTGGGAATGCAAAATGGTGCAGCCACTATGGAAAAATTTATGATAGTGTCTCAAAAAACTAAAACTATAACTACCATTTGAGCCAACTGTTCCACTGAGGGGTATATACCTAGAAGAACTAAAAACAGAGTTTCAAAGAAGTATTTCTGCACGTGTACCCATAGCAGCATTATTCACATGAGGTAAAAGTTGGAAGCAACCAACATATCCATCAATAGATGAATGAATAAACAAAATGTGGTATAGAAGGAAATAAAATAGAAGGAAATTCAGATACATGCTACATCCCGAATGATCATTGACATGATGCTATGTATAAATTTAAGTACTGTATGATTCTACTTATGTGAGGTTCCTAGAGGAATCAAAGTCATGGAGGCAGACAGTATAATGGTGGCTACCACAGGCTGGGAGGAGGGGAGAATGGGAATGTGTTGTTTAATGAGTATCAAGTTTCAGTTTTGTAAGATAAGAAGAGTTCAGAACAACAATAATTTACCTAACACTACTGAACTGAATATTTAGAAACAGCTGATATGTAAATTCTGTGTTATGTGTACTTTACAATGTTTAATTTTAAGAAAAATCATGTAGGAACTTTAAATTAGAAGGCAATAGGCTTTCTTAGCAAAGTTGATTCTGAAAACCAAAAAATAAATGAATAAATTAACACATAAATTGTGTTAATTTGTCCTCCAGCCAGCACCCAAAAAAAACATGTTTTAGATTTGAAAATTAGCTTGAATATGTACTAGAATTATTGTCTCTATTTTAACTATGATTCAGACTTCACAAATCTTTCCAATGCAACTCCAAGGTCCAAATCAATTACTGTTTCTTCTGACATCCATCCCAGTAGAATTCATTTATTTCAGAATTCCCTATGTATTACTAGACTAATACACTTTGTTGTACATGTGTCTGCCTCTAAAGTTGAATGTACATAATTACTCTTTAGATAACTTCCTCCTTCATTTTGAGAATTATTTCAGCTATAGATCAGGCAGGTAATAGTTTACTAAATTAAGTGAAAATCATTTATAAAGGACTTAATATGTCTAAGAAACAAAGAGATGCATTTTTTGAAGTTGTGTTTAGTACCAGTCAAAACTGTACATAGAAAAAATTTAAAATTTAAACATTTATTATTTATCAATTAGATTTAATGTATTTTCTTCAAAATAGGTCTGGTATTTGGAAGAAGACATAGTAATGATTTAATTTATAGGAGCAGAATGCATAATATCAGAATTTCAGGCCTCTGAATGATAGATAGAAGAGTACATTTCAGTCACAATTTTCCAGTCTCTTTGAATACATATCATACTGGGTAGTGCTGATTCTTAAAATTACACCTGGAGGGTGCCTTTTCTGTTTAGAAGAATGCTCCTGCAACTTGCAGAGCAATTACTATTGATTGTGGCTAGGTATAGCTGTGCAGAAATGTGGGACAGTTTAATGAGTTTATTGTCTATATACCAGTGTGGCACTTGCAGTTTCCACAGATTTAGACTTAATACAGGTGTTGGTCAATGCTTACTAGAGTCAGATGTAGAAGAGTGCAAGAGATCTGTCGGAGCACTAGAGATCCGAAGACTCCATCCCAGGGCCTGGATCCAACAGCAATGTTCCGTGCAAGTCCGTAGGATCTGCAATGGCAGACCGAAGAATCTGCACGGGAAAGGCCCAAGGGCCAGGGCCAGAACCTGAAGTGTGTGTGCCAAAAAGCTGAAGATAACTGAGCCTGAAGGCTGAGGGATCTGCACTGGAAGCCAGGAGACGACGTCCAAAATGAAGACAAGGAATGATGCTCTCCTGAAGAAAGAAAGCAGCCAAAGTTCCTTTGAAGAAAAACAGACGAAACACTCTGGGAGAAAAGCAGCCACAATGAAGCTCCTTCAAGGAAACTCAGCATAAAATCCTCCCCTCCTGTTCTTCCTTTATACTTTTCCCCAGAATCACACTAACTCAGCCCAATTTCAATTAAAAATAAACATCCATGGATCTATAATCAAACATTGCACTCTCTTCTCTTTATCTACCACCACCAAGGAACTGGAAGCAAGAGTAACGATTAGAACTGTAAGTTCAAGGACTTGTGTCCACTGGCTTCTTTCTGCAGTACTAGAGTGAAGGTATTTGGGCCTGTGATCATCATGCTAGTCCTTCCATACCCTAAGAATGGGCTGAAAACTAGGTAGGCTCTATTTAGCTCTATTATAAGTGTCATTACATTGTAAATTTCAGGTGTGTGGAACCTTTATTTTATTCAGTGTTGTGTTTCTTGCACTTACAACCCTGCTGATCATATTTCTGGTGCTCAAAATATTTGTTATGTTTAAAGAATAAGTATGAACACATTTCTTGTTATAATGTATATTATAGAGGAGTGAATTAGCAATTTGAAATCCTGGGTGAGAATCTAAAATTATTTAGTTCAGTCTGCAAAAATATATGAGTGATAGAGCATCCCATTATTACAAAACATACCACAACCAAGGACTTTAGACATATTCATGTGTCTGGTTGAGGTGATACCAATTAGAGACTACAGAGAAAAAGAGACCTGACTCTAACTTCGGCAACTACTGTTTTGAGTTTCTTTTTGTACCTCTAGCATGTTTTATGCTGGTATCATCATCCCAAAGAAAGAAACCTGTTGCTTTCCATTTCTTTTCGAAAGTCAAAGAATGTGTATAAATGTATATAAATTATAGTAAATCTATATCATGATATTATTGATATCTTAAATAAACTTACTATATCTGTATTTCTGGAAGTAAATTGAGTGTGTGTGTTTTGTGATGAAGGAAGAGCTACTAATATTCTCAAATTTCTGTTGTGCTGGCTCTGTTTTCTTGCAGTTCTCTATATTGTTCTTCATTCATCAGATCTCATGAACTTCTATTATTGGAGCCCTGTAAATTAATCACTAGGCACTATTTGTGTTTCCAACCCAGCAATAGTCTTCATTATTTGTTTCTAAAGAGTAGTATATTTAGAAATCTACCAAATATTTTGTTTTTGCTGTTTCCATTTCTGTTACCTATCACCTCAAACAAACATTTGAGCGTGGTTGCCATAGCATATGCATAGAATTGTATTATAGGGTTTAATTTGAATGAGAATTTTAAAAATTCTACAAAAACTAATAAAAACTAATAAAAATAATAGTGTGTTAGAACTTACCAGATATAAACTTATATCATATGACACGTTAGTCTGTATTGCTATAGCAAAATATATCAGACTAGGTAATTTATAAGAGATAGAAATTTATTTCCAACAGTTCTTGTGGTTAGAAGTTCAAGATCAAGATACTGGCATGTTGAGCTGTCTGGTGAGGACTCTTCTCTGCTTCCAAGATTGTGCCTTCTTGCTGCATCAACCGGAGAGAAATAATGATGTATCCTTGAATTGCAGAAGAGGTAGGAAGAATGCAAAGAGAAAGTAGCAAAATCTCTCTGATGAGTCCTTTTGTTTTTATTTCATTTTAAATCTATCTATCTGTCTATCTATCTATCTATCTATCTATCTATCTATCTATCTACCTACCTACCTATCTATATCATCTATCTATCTATTCCTAGGAAATTGAATCCAGAGCCTTCACACTGAGCTATATCTCCAGCTCTTTAAAAAAAATTTTTTTTGAGATAAGGTCTTGCTAAGTTGATTAGTTCCTTGGGCTGAGCTCAAAATTGTGATCCTCCTGCCTCAGTGTCAAGTCCTTTTATAAGGGCACCTGATCATATTCATAAGGCAACAGCCCTCATGACCTATTTCCACACTTTTGAACACTGCTTCAGTGGGGATTAACTTTCAACAGGAATTTTGGAGGGCACAAAATATTCAAGCCATGCCATGTATTGTTTCTAATGATTGCATGTATCTGTTAGCTATTACATAGTTGTGAAATAAATTAGGAAAAAGTAAGTAGAATCTGAAATATGTTATGAATACAAATAACAAATCTAGTGCCTTGATTAATCCATTAGCTGTTAGATTCCACAATTAAGTATTTATGCTGGCAAAAAGTAGACAAAGATGAAGTAAGATTTCATGACTTTTAATGCAGTGTCCCTTCTACTAATCCAAGTTATTTTGCCAAACAAAGTTATCACTTATGGTAACTTTTTAAAAAGAACACTGGAGAACTCTTTATTTTTATTAATGCAATCCGTAAGTACAAATTGACAATACCCATTCTCTAAAGTATCACTTTGTAATAATTATTCTTACTAGGTGCATCTTCCATACCAGGAAGAACTGATGCACAAAAATGCTTCTTTGTTACAATGAAATTCTCCTGAAAATGGAAATTTTTTTGTATATGTGGAATTACACACATTTGGTAGACTTCATCAAGAATTATCCCTAATTTGAGTTAATCATAAGTTTTATTTGTGAGTAAATGAATTATGATTTGGAGAAACCTTTTATATTTCTTTTGCCTATGAAGAAAATAGAGAGCATCTCATCCAGCTATCCAAGTGTAAAGAAAAAGATTAGAGGTTATAAATTTTTTGGGCTTAAATTATTTTATTGGTACATTTTAGGTATACAATACATTTACATTTATCATTGGGTACTTGTACACATACATAATGTATTTTGGTTCTTATTTTTTCCCCATTACCTGTGCACCCTTCACCCCCTCCACCCTTCCCTATGTACATAGACTTTGTTTCCATTTGAGGTTATAAAGATTTTAGGTCCTAGGTGGGTTTCTTTTTTCCAGCTTAACCAATTTTATTTTATTTTAATTTATATATAATATTGTACTTATTTATGCAGTAAGGTGTGATAATTTGATACATGTGTACAATGCCTAATGTTTAAATCAAAGTAATTACCATTTCCATCTCTTCAAATATAATCATTTGTATGTGTTGAAAACTTTTGAACTCTTCTCTTCTATTGATTTTATAATGTATAATTAATTGTAACAGATTGTTGTTATTCCACTATGCTTTAGAACATTAGAACTACTTCCTCTTCCCTAACCGTGCTTTGATGCATATTAACTACACTTTTTAGTCCCATTTTCACTTCATTTCCTAGCCTCTACTAACCTCTGTTTTATTCTCTACTTATTTAAAAAAATTCTTTTGTTACTCTTAAAAACCTTCTATCAATTATTATTTTAATTGTAAATATTTGCTACATGTTAATAAAAATGTTAAAATATTTTATGAGATGGAAATGCTAACTACTGCAATTGGATCATTACACATTTCATATATGTATCAAATCATCTCACTGTACACTATGACTTCCACTAATAAGTGAGAACATGTATAATTTGCCTTTCTATGTCAGGCTTCTTTAACTTAATTTAATGTCATCCAGTTCCAGCCATGCTGATGGGATTCCATCCTTCTTACAGCTAAATAATATTCTATTATGTACATCTACCACATTTCCAGACATTCATCCATCAATAAATGTCATGGATGATCTCTATATGTTGGTTTTCTTGAATAATATTGCAATAAATATGGCTGTGTAGATATGTCTTTGATAAAATGATTTCACTTCCTTTGGATATATATCCAAAGTGGGATCACTGGATTATATGGTAGATCTATTTGAAGATTTTAAAAGAATCCTCATATCATTTTTATAGTGGAAGTATTAATTTACATTCGCAACAATGTTTATTTTCTGAATTCTTGCCAATATTTATTATTTTTTGATAATAGCCATCCTAACTAGGGTGAAATAATATCTCACTGGTTTTGATTTACATTTATCTGATAAATAGTAGTGATGTGTAGCATTTTCATGTATTTCTCGGTCATGTGTTTATCTTCTTTTGAGAAATTTTCATTTGTGCAGTTTTCAATTGGCATTTTTTGGTTGTTTTGTGTGTTTTGGTTTGTTTGTTTTCATTGTTGAGTTCTTTGGGTTTCTTATGTATTCTAGAAATTAATCCTTTGTCAGATGACTAGTTTGCAAACAATGTTGCTTATCTTGTAGAATGTGTCTTCACTCCATTTTTTTCCTTTGCTGTGCAAAATCTTAGTTTGGTATAGTTCAATTTGTCATTTTTTGCTTTTGTTTTTTCTTAATTTTTTTTAAAAATTTTATTGTTACTAGTATATGTTTGCAGTACATAATGATCACATTCATCTTGGGGGATTTGTACATGTACATAACACATTTTAATCCTTTTTTCATCACCCCGCCCCCCTCGTCTTAAAACTACTTAGGCAGCAATCTTTAAAAGCTTTTAAATGATAACATAAAACCTTCAAAGGACTATCGTTGGCATAAAACTAAAGTAAGTTCCATCTAGTATAGCAGAGATTTCTTTTTTTTTCTTTTCTTTTCTTTTTTTTTTTGAGACAGGGTCTCACTATGTAGTTCAGTCTGGCCTAAAACACACCATGTAGCCCAGGCTAGCCTTGAACTCACTGCGATCATGCTGCCTCAGCCTCCCAAGAGCTATGATTACAGGTGTGTGCTACCATGCCCAACTTACCTTTTTCTTTTTGTCCACAATGTGTAGAATGTCTACACAAATTCAACTCTCCTTTGGGAGAGACAGTCAGAGACTACCACTCCTGTTACTCATTGAAAGCTTGATTTTTGTTTTCTTCTGTGGCAGTCAAGGACTTAAAAACTACATTTGGTGACTCTTCACTTGGGTCTATAGGGTAATTTTTAAAATTTAACTTTATTTTTTATAAGTACATATTTGTCATACATATCAATCACATTCATCATAAGGAATTTGTGCCTGTACATAATATATCTTAATATTTTTCTCTTATTCCTATTTCCCTCCCCTCCATTCAACCCTTCTTCCCCTCCTCATTTACACAAGCTTTGTTTCCATTTTTTCCTTTTCCCCCACTTCCCTTCTCCCACACTCATTCCCCTTTCCATTTGAACATCTTTTACTTCTCTTTTGTTTTCTATGCTTTTGAAGTCTCAATCTATAAAATATTTGTCTAATCTAGAAATATTTTCTCTATGCCATTTTCTAGTAGTTTCCCAGTTTCAGGTTTTTTTGATTTAGGTACATATTACATTTTCAGTTGATATTTTTATATGGTGAGAAGATTCTAGTTTTATTCATCTGCCTGTGTGTACTCAATTTTCCCTTCATCATTTATTGAAAAGAGTGAGCTTTCTGCAAGGAATGTTAGGACTTATGTAAAAATCAATTGGTTGCAAATGGTTCAATTTTTGGATTTTCTATTCTGTTCTATTGGTCTGTGCATCTTTTTTTTTTTGTCTGTTTTGATCATTAGAGGTTCTTACTATGTGGTGAAGTCAGGTATTATGAGGCTTCCAGCTTTATTCTTTCTTCCCTTTATTCAGATTAATTTGACTGTAGTTCTTCTCTGACTATAAATTTTGTGATTCTTTTCTACTTCTGTGAAGAATATCATAGGCATTTCTATGGGGATTGAATTACATCTGTAGATCACTTGGGGTATTATGAACATTTTAACAGTGTTTTTTTCTCCAATCCATGAGCATGGAATATCATTCTATTTTGTTGCTTCCTCTATAATTTCTTTCAACAGTGTTTTACAGTTTGTATTATTGGCATGTTTAAGCTCTCAGTTACATTTATTCCTAGATATTTCCACCATAACCAAGTGAAATTTATTCCTGGGATACAAGGATTGTTCAACATATACATTAAATAAACTTAATGTGTCAAATCCATGGATTGAAGAATAAAAGCTATATTATCACCTCAATAGATGCAGTAAAAGCATTTGATAAAATACAACATCCTTATATTATAAAAATTCTGCCGATAGTAGACATAGAAGGAAGATATCTCAATTTATTAAAGGCTATATGTGATAAAATCATAGATAATATTATGCTAAGTGAGGAAAAGTTAAAAGTTTCCTCTAATATCTGGAACTCAACAAGGATATCCACTTTCACTACTCCTTATTTTTAACATACAAGGGCTGATAAAAATATGTTGTATATTTAAATAAAAAGATTATTACATTATAAGACACATACCCTTAATCCCCCTCACAATATTCCTCCTTGTGTTAAACAAAGTATCCCATTGTTCTTGCTACTTTTTTTTTTTTTTGGTACCAGGGATCGAACTCTGAACCTTGAGCTTGCAAGGCAGGCAGCAGAATGTTCTTCGTACTTTTTGAAGAGTTATGGAAGTCCCCTTTTGAGAGTGTTTTCACGAGGTGTTATCAAAAATACAGTGAATGCTGCTGCTGAGTGCTATATGACAGAAAGGCAGGCTCCTAAAAACTTTATGACATGTACTCATTCACCTGATTCACTGGATCTATCATCAAGCAATTTCTGGCTTTAACACAAAATCAAAATGACGATGAAGGGGGACTGTCCCGCTGCTCCCGGCCCAGAGGAAGAGGCTTCTGATCCGCCATCCCACTGCTCCTGGTCCAGAGGAAGGGGCTTCTGGGCAACCATCCAGCCCACCACTCCCAGCCCAGAGGAAGGGGCTTCCCAGCCACCATCCATCCCGCCACTCCTGGCCCAGAGGAAAGGGTTTTAGGGCCGCTCTCTGTCCCGCTGCTCCCAGCCCAGAGGACGGGCTTCTGGGCTACCATCCCTACCATTGCTCCTGGCCCAGAGGTAGGGGCTTCTGAGCCACTGTCCCACTGCTCCTGGCCCAGAGGAAGGGGCTTTCCAGCCATCATCACTTCTGCCACTCCTGGACCCTGTCCCACCTCTCCCAGCTCAGAGGAGGTGAGCTGTGCTGGTGCCAACAGCACCCCCCACCCCGGTCGAAATGAGAAGACATGTAAATAAGTCTCAAAACCAGACTTCCAGATCACCTACAGCAACCCCAAAGGGAAATGAGATGGAATAAT
>NW_004624829.1:7784083-7813106 GCF_000247695.1 Heterocephalus glaber | reverse complement strand
ATGTAAAGGTACAAGTTCCCAATGAGAAATGTAAATGTGTTGTATACCTAAAATGTACCTATAAAAGAATTTAAGAAAAAAAAATGACAATGAAAGGTAAAAATTTTGAATTGATTCAGGACATTGAGTAAGCCATGATAATGCAACTAATGATACTCATGAAAGAGGACTTCCAGAACTGCTTCAGAAAGTATTAAGAATGTTGGGATAAATGTATTTGAAGTAATGAAAGTGTTTTTAGGGAGGACTGAAGACAATGTTGCTTTACTGTAATTTATTTTCTTAAATTTAGACATTCACTCTGTTTTTCAATCATGCCTCATACTAATAGAAGTCTTAGAAAAATTAAGCAATAGAAAAATAATAGATTAACATGCTTTTATTTATATAAGATATCTACATTGAAAATTGTTTGACAGGTAATAATACTTGTTTTTAAAGAGATTGGTGGTGAGAAATGAGTCTGAAAATCTAGTTTGGGTCAAAGTCATGAAAGACCTTCTAAGTCAAGAGAAGGAGCTATAAACTTCATTGTTTCCAATGCAGATATACAGGAGTCACCTTGAAGAAGCTCCGTGTCTAGTGGAACTAGCCAAAAAAAGAAAAACAAGTATACCACAGTGTGTCATGTACTAGCAGCATCACTATCTCCTGGGCACTTGTTAGAAATGCAAAAATCTCAGGCTTCACTGCAGACTTACTGAACCAGACTCTGCTTTTTACAGAGATCTACAAGTCACTAATGCACACTGAAGCTTGATAAGCAACAATATAGTAAATAGGAAGGGCACTGCAGGTAAAGTGTGGAATGGAGTGAGGGGATGTATATGGAAAATTAGACAGAGAAACACAAACATGGCAGTGGCACAGAAGTCTTGAAGTGTGACGCAAATTCTAAAACCTGAAGATAGATCGAAGTGACTACAACACAAGATGTGTAAATGAATCTATGTAAAAGCAAGCAAGATATCCATCAACAGGTGAGTTGATGATTAAACCATAGTATATCCAGGGAACAGAAAAATATTCAGTGATAAAAAGGAAAAAGCAATCGAGCTGAGCAAAGGCATACACAGTTCTTAACTGCACATTGCTAAGTGAAAGAAATAAACTTGGAAGTATCACTTCCTCTTTGATTCCACTTACATAACATTCTAGAAAAGGCATAACTGTAGATAATAAACAGATCAGTGATTACTAAGAGTTTTCATTTTTATTTTTTCAGTTTGGCTTCACTGGAATAATTTCTTTTTGCTTAAATTCTTTTATTGGTATATTTTAGGTATACAATACGTTTACATTTATCATTGGGTGCTTGTAACTGTACATGATGTATCTTGGTTCTTATTTTTTCCCCATTTACTGTGCTCCCTTCACCCCTCCACCCTTCCCTATTTACATACTTCGTTTCCATTTTTTTTCTTTTCTCATAATTTTTCCTTTCCATTCTTTCCTTTTCCCATCTCCTCCCACCACCCCTACTCCTATGAACCTTTTCCTACTTCAAAGTATCGATTATTAGTTATTAATTCTTCTAATCCTTATTTACACTCTCAGTTTCTCACACTCGAGAAACTATTCGGTATTTACACATGTGTGTTTTATTTATTTCACTTAAGAGTATGGCCTCAATATGCATCCATTTAGCTATAAATGACTCTAGTTTCTCGTTCTTTATTGCTGTGTAGTACTCCATTTTATATAAAAAACCCCACATCTTCTTTATCCAGTTTCCAGTTGATGGGCACTTGGGCTGTTTCCAAGCTTTAGCTATTACAAACTGTGCCGCAATAAACATGGGTACACATATATCTCTGTGGTATGATTCTTTTAATTCTTTTGGGAAGATACCTAGCAGGGAAATAGCTGGGTCAATGGGACCTTCAGCCATAGTTCTTTGAGGTACCTCCACACTGATTTCCATAGGAGTTGCACCAGTCTGCACTCCCACCAGCAATGGAGAAGGGTTCCTTTCTCTCCACACCCCCGCCAGCATTTGTTATTGGTTGATTCCTTGATAGCAGCCATTCTTTCTGGGTGAGGTGGAATCTCAGTGTTGTTTTCATCTGCATCTCTCAAATGACCAGTGATGTTGAACATTTTTTCATATGTTTATTTGCTGCTTTTACTTCTTTGTCTGAGAAGTATCTGTTCATTTCGGATGCCCACTTTTGAATTTGAGGGTTCTGATTTTTTTCAGTTCTTTATATATTCTAGATAGTAGCACTTTGTCTGAGTTACAGCTGGTAAAAGTTTTTTTCCCACATTGTAGGTTGTCTGTTAGCTCTGTTGGTAGTTTCTCTTGGCGTGCAGAAGCTTTTTAATAAGATGAAATCTCGGTTGTTCATTCTTTGTGCTAGTTCCTGTGCTACTGACGTTTTGTTCATAAAGTCTTTTCCTATGCCAATATCTTCAAGAGTTCTACATAACTTATGTAACTTATCTTCCAGCAAGTTTAGTGTTTCTGTCTTAATATTTAGATCTTTAATCCACTTAGATCTTAGTTTAGTGCATGGTGATAGATATGGGTCTAGTTTTAATATCTAACAGGTTGAAATCCAGTTTTTCCAACACCATTTATTAAATAGGCTATCTTTCCTCCAATGAGGGTGGTTGGGTCCTTTGTCAAACATGAGGTGGCTGAGTATGTCTTACGTTGTTTCTGCATCTTCTAATCTATTCCACTGATCTTCGGGTCTGTTTCTTTGCCAGTATCACGCTGTTTTTATCACAGTAGTTTTGTAGTATAGCTTCAAGTTGGGTATTGTGATACCTCCAGCCATGTCTCTGTTGCCCGGAATTGATTTTGCTATTCTTGTCTCTTCTGGTTCCAAGTGAATTTTTGGATTGTTTTCTCTAGTTCTGTGAAGTATATTGTTGGAATTTCCGTTGGCATTGCATTAAATCCATATAGCAGTTTTGGAAGTATGGCCATTTTCACTATATTGATTCTTCCTACCCAGGAACAAGGGATGTCTTTCCATTTTCTTATACCTTCCTTGATCTCCTTTCTCAGGGTGCTGTAGTTTTCAGTGTAGAGGTCTTTTGCTTCCTTTGTTAGATTGATTCCTACATATTTCATTTTTTTGGATGCTCTTGTAAAAGGAATTGTTTCCCTAATTTCTCTCTCAGTGAGTCTGCTATTTTTGTATAAGAAGGCTATTACTTTTTGAGTGTTGACCTTATATCCAGCTACTCTACTGAATCTGTCAATTAAGTCTAGAAGTCTTTTGGTAGAGTTTTTTGGGTCTTCTATGTAAAGTATCATATCATCAGCAAATAATGACAGTTTAACTTCTTCCTTTCCTATCTTTATTCCTTTTATTTCTTTCTCTTTTCACTGTGATAATTTTAACATGTTGCTCTCAGTTTCAAGTCTCCTAAACTCACAATGTCGTACTTATTTCAGCACTCTAACACTTATGGCATTTGAGCGTGATGAACAAGATAGAGATGATACCACTTTCCATTCCCCACTCCCCAGTTCTCTGATTCCCCTGCCCTTGACTCCTGTATATAAGAATTTTTCCAGGCAAGGTGTGGCTTTCCTGATTGTGGCTTTGCTTAGATGAGGTAGGCACAGTGACCATGGTTCCTTCTCAGTTGTATATACTAAATGAGTGCTCTTGGAGGAGTTAATCATATAGCTGTACTAGTTATGGGATGATTTTTAGAATAAAGAATCAATAAATTAATGTATGTGCAATATTTAGAATAGTACCTACTATCTTATATGTGCTCAAGACAAATTATCTATTATCAAAAATCATCAATTCTAAAACCCGCATTTTATCACATTCTCCACTCTCTGAAACTAGGACATGTTTTACAATCTCTGGTACCTTAAACTGAAAGCAATATGTTTTCTAAACACTATTCTATTTTTCTATATATGTGAGAAACCAGTTCAAGGTGAAGAGTACCATAAAAAAGCCCATATGTGACTCATTTCTAACTTTTACTCCCCCCTCCCTGCTCCACTCTTACCAAAGGTTAGATAATTATAAGAAAAGGAATGTTTCCACTACAAATCAAATGTTTTCCCACTGAATTTTCACAACAATCCAATAAGGTCAGATATTTTTACCACTCCATTTCACAGTTGAATAAACCAAGTCTCCGGTATATCAATTAATGTGGCCATAGTCACCCAATGAATAGATTATTGAACCAGCAGTCTTCAAATCTAATTAGTAAAATTTGCTAATTCCATCATACTTCTCAACCCTGCAGCACTTCATAATTCAACAGAAGACCTTCTCTAGGGGAATTATAAGTGTAAATGTCAAGTAGAGCAAACCCAATAAAGGTTCTATATTATGTTTACAAAACAGAAAATGATTAATTTATACTAAATTTGGCTAATTTGTTTTCTTGTCAAGGTGACTGTTTGGGGAGCTGAATAATGCCATTTTATTCACTGGGATGCTTTATGCTTCAGCAGTTGTAAATATTAACAGAATTAAAGACTAACAGGAAGTTAAGTGTTCTGAAAAACTATTCTTTCACATTCTTAGGCTAACAAGTTTTTATTTTACTGAAGCATTGTTAATATAAAATTTATTGGAATTATTAATTTGATTCTACCTGTTATTTGAGGTATTTATTACCTTAGTTTAGTACAGTTTATATATGTTTAAAACACATGAATGTAAAGGTAAACTCATACTATTAGTGGACATAAATATGCTATAATACACTTAATATTTGGCTTTTTAACTCCTCAAAGGCATATTTTGTGATCATTAAATGAGACTTTCCTATGCTAAAGTTTATATTTTTCTGAGTATGAAAACGTATCATTCAATAAACATACACTAAAAAGAGATTACAGAGTGCTTTTAAACTGCTCAAGACATCATTTTGGTCCAAGCCTCTAACTACCATTATGTATTTTGTTCACATATACATATTAATGTGGGGGGGCTTAAAATTTCTAATTGTCCTCTTTTTTTTTTTGGTACCAGGGATCGAGCTCGGGACCTTTTGCTTGCAAGCCAGGCGGCAGAACCACTGTGCTAAATCCCTGGCCTTAATTGTCCTCATTTTGTTAGCATCATTAAAATCAATACCTTTAAGAATTTTCCACTACATTGTTTTCAAAACTTATGTTCCAGGTTTTTTTGCCGGGTATTTAGCTCAGTGGTTTTGCTGCCTGCTGCACAAGCGCAAGGACCTGAGTTTGATCCCCGGTACAAAAAATAAAAAAAAAACTTATGTTCCAGCTTTTCCTGAAATCCGGATCTAATTTCATACCCATTAATACAGGTTAGTAGACATACTGAATTTGATTTATTTTCATACATGATACTCATCAAATATAATGACTTAACACATTCCAGATAGAGCTGAATAATAAGAGTAATAGAAAATAGAAGTGTGCATATCACCATAGATGATAATTTTTCTGTAAGGAATGCATCTGGGTTTCAGGATTTCAGTGAACCCTGAACTCACTAAGACAATGCCCAATTACCCAAAGACTTCCCAGTTCTAGTCATAACTGAGGGCATATAATTCATGGAGAAATCAACTGCAGGTATTGAATTCTAGTCAGAATTAGCATGGTGTAAATATTCTTGGTAATTTACATGAATATTCATGTTTCAAAAGGACAGAGGTTTTACTGGAAAATATTTTTCTGATTACAGATATTCAGCATAAATTTAAAAAGGAAAAGTTAATAAATTACCTAAATTTTAAACACATAAAAATAATACAATAGATCCATTTGTGTAGTTATATCAAGAGGTTTGCTGGAAAAGTATATCATTTATGCACAGCGTGATAACTATATTGAAAGTTCCTTTATGCTTAAACAGAGCTACACTTTGAAACAATGAAGTGTAAATTGCATGATCTTTAGTATCGAGGAATTCAAAGCCTAATGACATCAGTGTGGAAAGACATCATTGCACTTTAATGTGCAAAGTATGATGAAGATTATGTGAAAATCATGAAGAAGAAATCAACTGCCAGGGAAATCATAAGAGGGAACACTTTGAATTGGCCGTAGGAGTTGGATTTCACCTAAAAGAGGTGAGATAGTGATGCTGAGAAAACAGAATATGAACAAATGTAGAGGGTGCAGACTAGGCTAAAAATTCTGCCTTTCTTTCCTAAGCAGTGTATGTGTACACACACACACACACACACACACACACACACACACACACACATTCTGTTATGGCTTGTATCAAAATGTCCCCTCAAAGCCTCATCATGCAGTCATAGGTAGGGAGTTTCAAAGGTGACTGGATTAGGGTGTGTGAATGAGGATAAGTGAGTGATGCTGGGATTGGGAGTGCCCCACCGTGCGTATGGGTGGCACCAGACAATAGGTTTGTAGCCTGGATAGAATATGAAGGAACAGAAAGGAGGCTGGTTGGTGCTGATGCTTGCTTCTTGCTGCCTTCTGCCTGCCCTGTCAGGCCATGAACTGTTTCTCCTCTGTGATGCCCCTTTGCCATGCTACCCTGCTTTCAAACCAGCTGACCACAGACTGAAGCCTCTACAAACTGTGAGCCAAAATAAACCTTTCCTCCTCTAGCTTTGGATGTCAGGTATTTTGTCTCAGCAATGAGGAAAGTAACTAAGACACATTTCTACACCTGTAACTTAAAATAATTGATAATTGGTAGAGGACACAAAAATTTGGAGAAAGTTGAAGTATAGAGAACAGATGAATTAGCTTGATATATTTCTATGAGAGTATAAATTACCAAAATTGAAAGTGAAATATATAAAAACACTAATAGCCAAAAGTAATAAAAAGTGTAAAGATGGTAAAATTTCTGATCCTTAAAGAGGTATCAACCAACTAACCTAAAATGAAATAATTTAAATAGCCCATTGACTATTAAAAGGAATTCATCTTCAAATAATGGGTACCAAAATACAGTTAAAAAGAATTAGTTCTGGTATTCTATCATACAGTAGAGTAAGTATAGTCTACAATAATTTATGATATATTTTAAAATAACAAGAAAAGAAACTGAAGGTTCCCAACAGAAATGATAAATGAGGGATGAAAATGTTACCCCAATTTGATTATTACAAATTATCTCTATGTACGAATTATCTAACTGTACCCCCTCCATAAGTGTCAATATAACTGTGCTCCCTCCATAAGTGTCAATATATTGACAAATATAATGTGTCAATAAATTGAGGAAAGATTACTCTTTTCAATAAATACTGCTGCTATCCATATACAAAACAGCAAATTAACTGACGTATGCAAAAATTGATTCAGAAATCATAGAACTAAATATAAGAGCCATCAGTATAAAATTTTAAAATTTTTTCTTGGTTTAGGTAATTGTTTCTAATATATGACATCAACAAGAAACGCTAAAGGAAAAATAGATAAATTGTACAACATCAAGATAAAAAATAACAATTTTGTTGCAAATTATACCATCTAACAAGTGAAAAAGACAATACATGGAATGGAAGGAAATATTTGCAGATAGTATACGTAAAAGAGACTTTTATACAAAGTAGATAGTTCTAACAATGTAATAATAGAAAGACAAATAATCTAATTTAAAATGGACAAAGAGTTAACTACATATTTCTCCAAAAGAGCTGTATAAGTGACCAGTAAATATAAAGGATGATCAACATCTTTAGTCATTAGGGAAATATAAAGCAAAGTCACAATGGGTACCATTTCACCTCCATTAGGATGGTGATACTAAAAAAAAGACAAATCATAATAAGTAGTAGTGCAATACCAGCATGTTCTATGTGTTTTAAAGCATGACAGATTTTGAAAAGCACTTGTCTATCCAAATCCTTATTTACCTAGTAATGAATTCAATTTTCTTGGATCATTGGCTAGTTGATCTCTTCAGACAGATAGTATAAGGCAAAGCTAAATCTAATTCCAAGTGTCTAGATTAAAATAAACTAGCATAGTCCGATTTCAGTTGAATGAGGTGGAATTATTTCATTTTTGCATAATTCTCCATAGTGGTAGAAGCTGGGATTGCAGGGTGTGTTGAAAAGCTATGTTCCCAGCATGCACCATTACCAGAGTTTTCTTATCTCTACCCCATTCTTCAGTGTTTTATTTATATGTGCTACATGATCCCAAGAAGAAAGGTACTCTTACTGGTATTACATCTAAACTTTTTTCTCCTTTCTTTTTTTTTTTCCTGATGTTACTATTTTGATTAGATGAAGAAAGTTGAAAGTGGAGATAGAAATGAAAGGGAAATTATATTACACTGGTTAACTAAAACTAGAATGTAAAGTTTCCTAAGGCTGTTTTTATAAAATATCACAAACTGAGTGGCTTAAAACAATCAAAATTTATTTCCTTAAAATTATAAGGGATAGGAGTCCAATATCATGGTTTTGACAAGGCCACATCTTCATGGAATGCTCTAGAAAAAGATCTGATCCGTGTCTCTTTCCTAGCTTCTCCTTGTTGCCACCAATTCTTAATGTATCTTGGCTTGTAGAAACATCATTTCAATCTCTGCCTCTATCGTCTTGCCTATATCTCTGTGTTCATTCTCTTTTCTTACAAAGATACCTATTATATTGGATTTAGGGTTCAACCTAACTAGTGTAAACCCATCCTAGTTAATTATTTCATATAATAATTTTTGGAAGTCACTATTCAACTCAGTACAAATGGTAATATGTACTATGCAAAAGGGTATCTAGGAGTGTGTGTGTGTGTGTATGTGTGTGTATGTGCATGCATGTGTGTGTGTGTGTGTGTATTATGTAGAATTTAGGAGTAGACTGAAGGAGAGGAAGTAGATATATTTTGACCATCTGCCAAATCTCATATTGTTATTTACAGCTTTAACTTGGATTCAGATGATGAAAGTCAGCCTCCAAATCCACCAAATTACACATTGATCTCTATTGCATTAATGATTTTAAGAAAAGTGGTGGTAAGTTTTAATGATTAAAAGGTTATGAGTGAAAGGGGAAATCCAAGATGGAGATGGCACAAGTCCAAGATAGGATAATTCGAGATTAGCTGACACTAGTAATATATGTGAAAAGATTACCACATGGTCTGATTTGGAGCTTTTTGTTTTTGTTTTGCAGGAGAAAGTGGAAGTGGTAAATGGTGGGTAGATTGATTTAGTTTGGGGATGTAGCTTTGTGAAAGAACACTTGCCTAGTTTGCCACAATTCAGATTTCAATACTGAGTAAAATACACATGCACACACACACAACATTGATAAAAAGAATGTGAGCATTTCATTGAGGGGGATAAAATTGTAGTCTGTAGTGTCCCTTGGTTCTACACAGCACCATTTTTCAGTATCAGATGACTAAGCTACTTTTCATTTGATTCAGCACTTACAGTCAGGTCCACCTTTAAGGCAAGTGTTCCATGCTACCACAAACATCTCTTTTTTACTCAAGCAATGTTGTATTTGTTTCACTTTATCCAAATTCATTTAAAATGTATTAATTATAAAACAGTGAAAAAAGATATTTCCCATGTTTGTGTTTGCTTTTCCTAATGAAACATGTACAGCTGGATCTAGTATCAACCATTTGTTCATGTCTAATCAGAAGCCACTGTCCTCAATTTAGCTTTGTTTCAGCCATTACATGCTGTGTTCTCTGCAGTGTTTTAGCTGATTGTGTGTCTAGATGAGTCACTCTTCTGGTGGCTTCTTTTTATTAAGGCTATTTGTAAAAGGCAACAGCTACCACGAAAAGATCACACTAAATTGATTTGTTAAAAAATAAATGAAATTCAGTAACTAGCCAAAGTATACTAATATAAACATTGTACCAAATTTTTCATGTTGTTTAGAGCAAAGCAAAATAACCCTGAAAGGTATCCTCAAGAGCTATGAAAATTTTAGATGATGAATTTTTTTGCGGGGGATACCAGGGATCGAACTCGGGTCCTTGTGCTTGCACAGCAGGCGACAAAACCACTGAGCTAATCCCCAGCCCAAGATGAATTTTTTAATGGTTGCAAATATGCTTAATTTTTCCAGGTGGTAACATTTTATAGTGTAAAATAGGTTTAATGTTTATTATTACACCATATTAAAAGTAGTATTGGACAGTGTAAAATTGATTGGAATTCAGGATACTTTACTAAGATTCCCTTACCACTTAAGAAAAATCAGGAATATTATTTTTTATAAAATATACTTCAGATATTTAATGAAAATTTTATTTATAATTTCTATAAATATATATATTTATAATTTCTTATCAGAATATGTATTTCAAGAATTTGTTTTGAGGGCATTATGTAGGCATTAGCAAAACCTAGGGTATTTATTCATATCCTATTCTTTGTAGGAGGTATATTTGGAAAAGAAAAAAACTTCTCTTTTTTTTTTAGATCTCTGCCTATTTCATAATATTTATTACATGCTGCTTTTTCTTTTAATTACTAATTTATAATGAGTTTCTAGAGAAAAGATCCTGGTAGTTGTTTTCCAGCTGTGACTATGGAAGCAGTTTACAGTTCCTAGGAGCCATACCAAGTAAGTGTACTGTCTCTAAAATGAGTAGGTCAGGTATAGTTTCAATTTCTTTTCATAGAATATAAACTTTCACTGATCCATATGTATATTAGCCATAGAATCAGTTAAAAAGGATGTAGCATATTCACTTATATATTTCTTAATCATTTAAAACAAAATGGAAATTTATTTTTTTAAATATTATTATTTCTTATTTCTTACCAATACTTGGGAAAATACTGAAATTCATATTGAATATGTACTTTTATGAATGAGGACATTTAGAATTAAGTTTTAAACTGTATATTTTCATATGAGCATATCATTCATTAAGCTTCTCTCTTCTCATTGCATATATAAATTACTATGAGGGAAAATACAATTGGGGATAGTTTATAATTCCAAAATAAAGCTGACTAAAATATTCCTTGTTATGATAGTTTATTTTCACCTTCTGAAATTTTGTTTAATCACCAGAAGAGTTGTAGACATAAGAATAAATAATATTGTGAGTTAAAACAAGGAATAGCTTTCAAGTGTGTAATTTATAGGCAGAAACTTTCTTACCATAGTTTCAAATTTTTGAGAAGGAATCTTTACAATCATAATAAGATGTGAAATACTTTCCCTCTGGACTTTCTTGAGCCACATCCCATCTTTCTTTTACCTGGTGATAGGGGTGGGGAACTGACCCTTCCTTTAGCCAGGCCCAGCCCATATTTCCCTACAAATATTTGTCATTCATTACCCATAAAGCATTTTATTGGCAAACAGTGTTCCAGGTATTAGATAGACCAAGATGAATATGTGAGGCTTCCTGCGTCTAGGTGATCACAGATGCAAGTACTCAACAAAAATGATTCTGTGAGTGGCACTGTTCAGAGGCACTGAGGTTGGTCTCAATGAGTGCACAGATGAAATTGCTTAATTCTTTCAGCAGAGATACAGTATGATTCAGTAGGTGGCAGCTTGAGGTTTGAAGTCAAGAGATGATTGAATCTTAATTTTAACTAGCTACATGGCCATGGGCAAGGTACAGAATCTTGTTGAGCTCCCATTTCCTCATGTCCACATCACTGATAATACTATTCTAGATGTCTCATAGGACTGTCCAAGGAATGAATAAACCCGTGTTTGGATAGGGTTTGGAGCAGCACCTAACATAGGGCTAGTGCTCCAAGATGGTAACTGCTTTTATTGCTATTGTTTTTCTCAGCTATCTCAAGTAGTCTTTTGTACATCAAATGCCACCACTGCAGTTAACTGCATAGGTAACTGTGGAGAGATATACACAGTATCCTGCCCTATCAACACTGTGTCATTGCCAGGAAAAATAACTTTACTCAGTTGCACATGTGAAATGAAAATCAAGACCTGATGGTTATTGTCTAACCAGGTTTCTGAGTTGCTATTAACTGTTCCCAGGGATTAAAGTACTGTATGTATCCATTAATAAATCAGGGCTCAGGAAAACTTTTCTGTAAAGAACTAGGCAGAAAATATGTTAGGTTTTGAGGGCCATAAGGTTTGTATTGCAACTGCTCAACTCTGTTTTAATGCCAAAGCAGTCATAGATATTATGTAAACAAATGAGTGCGGCTGTTTTCTAATAAAATTTTATTTCTATAAAAAGGCCCCTGAGCCATAGTTTTCTTACCCCGTTAGCATATATAAATGGTGCTATATAATTTCTATGTCATATTAAAGTAGCGTATGAAACCATTTAAACTTTTATGGTGCTAGCTAGTGCTCCCCCCCCCAACACACACACATTCACACTAACGTACAATTTTGGGTCTCAACGACTGATTACCAGGAAAATAATAGAAACATATTAAATAGCTAAAAATACTATATCTTGATAAATTATGTATAGAAAGGAAAGAGAGAGAATCTTTGCCTGTATAAAAATATACCTGTATAAAAGGTGAAATTAACATGTAAATTAATTGAATTTTTAAAAATAGTGGAAAAAGAATGAGAAGAAGTCATTCATTTATTATAAATAAAAATAACTGGTTGACAGAAATAGCCATTGAAATTGTATGTGCATATGTGTGTGGAGAGAAAGGCAGAGAGCGAGAGAGACATTAAAAGATAGAGAGGGTTAGAGTATGAAGTCCCTACATAAAATGACAGAGCATTAGATTTTGTTTTGACTTTGTGGGCAGTTAAAGCAAAAAACAAAACACTATACAGTAAATAATCTTATCAAAAGAAATCTACCCTTTCTTCATAAGGGGCAAATCTTTTTCCTGGTATTGAAAGAATTCTAATATGATCTTTTATACAAAGAATATTGAACAACATAATAGATCGTGTTCCCAGTAATGCATCTAGAAAAGGTGCACAATGTTCTTCATTTCACTGCTTCATATGTGAATATCTGACAAAAGCCCAAGACACAGTATTGAAGCATACTTTATTACAAAGATGGCTGTTGGAGAGAATTGATTCTGGAATTATTTCTAGTTGTATCCTACAAATAAGAAAGCTTTCAAATGATGGAACAAAGAATGTTGCATCACTGGCTCTCAAAGTGTCCAGGTTTCTAAGTGACCACTGACTCATTAGTCAATGATTAAAATTCTTTCACCTGGACAATAATTATGATAAAATTCCATTTTATGTATGTCAAGCAAAGCACATTCCCATGTATTATCTTGTTATACTTAACAACTAGGAGAAAGCATTATTAGCACCAGTTTATAAATGAAGAAATTACAAGGTTGAAGTATGAAGAATGACAGCTCCAGGTAAAAGACAGAATAAAGGCCACACTGATGATTAGCACCTTCTGAGATTCATCAATCTAGTTTAAAACTTCCAAACTGGTTTTTTAAAAAATAGAATCAGCTTTCCTCAAAACAAAATGCAGAAACTCGATATATGAAAGAAATACAGAGCTGCTTTGGTGTGGGTCTGGATTTGAACTTGTTTGATTCCCCACTTCGCCCTAATGGTCTCCGGGATGACCCTAAAAGCATTGGCGTCCTTAACGAGCCTTGGTACTCAGCTTGAAAACCTCTAGTATGCATCAGCAAAGATGAGAAGGCTCTACCTAGTAGATACATAAGCACTCTTTTAGAAAGGTGTTTTGTGGGGTCTAGGGCACTACTTTTTTTGCCTTCTACTATAAGACTCTAAAGGATCAAAACACATAGTCTCTGTGTACAAATATGCCTAAAGTCTGGATTGAAACCTAAGAAAAAATTTTCAATAAATAACAATTTCATATTAGAATAATACTATTCTAGCTTGGTGCTATGGTGCACACCAGTAACCCCAGACAATCAGAAGACTGAGGCAGGAGGGTCATAATTTTAAGTCTGGTCTGGGCAACATAGGCAGACCCTATTTCCAAAAATACACAAATAAAGTAGAAAGGGCTGAAGAGTAGCTCAGTGGTAGACCATTCTCAGTTCAGTCCTTAGTAAAGAAAAAGGAGGAAAGAAAAGGGAAATATTATTCTAGGGGTGAGCATATAGGTCAGTGGTAGAACACTTTCTAGCATGCCCAATGCCCTGGTTTAGATACTCAGCTCTGCAAAAGAAAGGAAAAATAGTATTTGTACGTATCAAATTCTTAAAAAGAGAAAGGATTTATCCATGGTTTTAAAAAGCCACACATTTCTTCACACATATATTTCCACACACATGGCTATTGGTACAGCTTGAACACCTCCTTTTATGTTTTTTGTTTTACTGAGGCAAGGTCTCACTGAGTAGGTCAGGCTGGCCTCAGACTTGTAGCGATCTTCCTGCCTCAGCCTCCTGAGTGCTAGGATTACAGGACTGCAGAATGTCTTCCCTTGTATTATATATTAAGGAGAGTCTTATCAGCTGAAGGACAATTCCTCTTCATGTACTGTTCATCCCATCCACTAGAAAATAAGTTCCACAAGGAAATATATCATGTGTTCTGTTTATCCCGTATATATCCCTCATATTACATACAACACTTACCTTAATATACACTTACATGCATACTTTACTTGTGTATGTGTGTGTTTCTGAAAGAGATAAAGACAGAAATAAGGAGGTGAATGCACATCTATCTTTTAGCTTATGTCAGAAAATTTACAAGCAAAGTCCTCTTCCATTGCCCCTTGGCATTGTAACTGCATATCTTTCAAAAGATTGTGGCATGATATCCTTTCATTTCAGGAAAAGTGTCAGATAACCAGGTCATCATGCAGAAAAGACAAAGAAATCATTGCTACTTTTCTGTAGTGATCAAGACTGCTGAATATAAAATCCCATACAGGGTAAGAATAATAAACCTACAATGCATTCTTGCAACTCTGAAATTACATTCATTTGGAACATTAATTTACCAAATTATTTCAACTGGTTCTAACATTAATAAAAGTGCATTACCTGTTTTAATAATTTAGAAGGAAAGAAGAATTAGTCTGACTCCTAATATGCTCATGAAGTGGGTGAGCACTGTGGAGCATGTAAGTGAATCTTACAAAGATTAAGTGCTCCTCTTACATACATTTCAGATAGAAATGAAAATCTGAGGAGAATATATTTTCTTTAAAAATGAACACTGTGCCTTTGGCCTATTTTGTGACTTTCTAGTCTTAAAATGAAATTGTTTAGATGGCCTATTCTGTTTCCAGAATCCTGTTTCAAGACATTGCTGGAGATCTAAGGTTAACAAAAACGATAAAACAAAGTAGCTGATGGCAGATTATAAAGACATGGAAAAAAGTCAGGTTCTGTGAAACTAAGACAATAGACCCATTCTAGGATGATGCAAGGAGTAGACTTTGGAGGTTTCTAAGTTACCAGGTAAAATGAAGCAGTAACATAGAAAGATCAGCATTAATGTAAATCAGACTATTTTTCTTACAGTTCTCAATTAGTGATAGAGAAAGAGAAATTTTTGCTTTGTAAAGGGCCTCCTATCAGACTGTATTCTGGTTAAGAGAGGGGCTGTTATAATGGCAAGAAAATGAGTAAACAGTATGATTTGATAACTTAAAAGGGAAAACAAAACTTTGCTCTGAAAAACCCTGATGAGTGGTTCTTATTATTCAGAAAGCTATTTTCAACCTAGTCAGTCATGAAATAGCTCCTTGATCATTCTAATGAAAGTCCAATTGTAATTACTTTTTTTCATCACAAAAAATTTTGTGAATATGTCAGATATGCTTAACTCTTTCTTATTCATTTAAGCTTCATTAACATCCTCAAACCTGAGATGTATTTTCTCTAAGTGAAAGAAAAAGGAAATATATATTCAGAACAGAAACTTCCTTCTGGCCTACTAATGTCACTTATTTTTCATGGTCTCAGGCATACTTCCAGCTTTCTGTACAGTGGTGGTTTGCGCAGAAATTCAGTGTTGTATAATCACCCTGAAATGATAGCAAACATTTTGTGTGCATATGCACTTTCCCCTCTGGGGAGGAAGTCTGTAACTATCATCCAATTCTGAAAGGGGTCCATGACCTGAAACAGATTAGAGACCATTATTTTAAAGAATACTTTAAGCTTATTCAAGACAACATGGTGAAAGCAACCGTATTTGTTGTGACTACATCCATTTTTCCTGTGCATAACTTTGTTCTTGTTCATAGTTCTTTTGTGATTCTTGCTAGATTTATTTTGAGAAATCATGTTCTTTAGTCTTGCTTCATTATAATGTCTATACTACTATTAACAACTTAAAATGTCATTTATGCTGTCTTAAGTGAATTTTCTGAGTGCTAAAGAAGTAACCTTCTAAATCATATTTTAAGTAATAATTTCTTTGAGGGGACTATTTTATAGGAAAATTCTCTTCTTTCTATCACTGAGGACGTATTTTAATTTTTTGACAAAAACATAGCCTAATCAGCCTTATTTGTGTTAGAGTTCTAATATGCTCTCCATCCAGAGAGCAGTCAGATATAAATGTAATATGAATTCCTGGAGTAAGGGCTCTTGATCAAAGTACAAACAAATTCTAAGATACTTTAATTTTGATTTTATTTATGTGAATGAGCCATTGTTAATGTTAAACTTTAATTCTCCATTTTAAAAATTTTAAAAATTACTTTGGAGATTTTCCCAAGAGTTCCATTGTTGAGTTCCTTATTTTCTTAGTAAATAACCATGTTATAGTGCCATTTTATTTCTAAATGAAATAGTATTAACAAAATTAGTTTACAGCTATGTAAGTGCTTTGATTTTTTTTGTAAAACATAATAACTGATTCCTGTAACATATGTTTACTGAATACCTACTATGTGAAACAGATAAAGTCCAATGAAACAAATAATGTGATTAGTTTGTAACTTGGTAATACCATTTGTATACAAATTAGAGGAAGAAAAGAAGAGATGGTACTTGACAGATGATGAGAGTGTCTCATCCAGATTCCCTTTAGCAGCCCAGCTCAACTACCTCTTAGCTACTACCATGGTGTTTGATGCTAACTGCTCACATACCCTTCTCCAGAAGATTTTTCCATTCTAGAAAGCCTCGATGTTCTTCCTCCATTCCTTGAAGTGGTCCTTGCTCAATGTTTTGTTAATATGGAAATATGAAAGCTCAGGTTCCATACTTCAAGGTGGGAAAAGTTTGTTGACACGCTTTATGTTCTAGTGCTCTCAGTATGATCAAGCTAAGGCCAGACTTCTGAAGTTCTGTGTTTGCTTAGTTCTTTTCCCCCATGCTGTCCTGCTTTTTTCACTTCCTTTTAGGTCTTTACTGAGAATATTCTCTAGGGAAGTACTTTACAAGTAAATAAATAAATATAAATCTTCCTCTTAGCCTCTAGTTTAGGCATGCTTACTTAAGATACAATAGAAGCAGTGTTTAGAGATTTTTTTATATAAATCACACTTTTTATGGTATATTAATTATAAAATCACCAAACTATAGGGTTGTAAAAGACCTTGTAATCTACTCTTTTTTGCCTTTTACTTACAAGTAATGAGACCCAATAAGTGACTGAAACCAGCCCTCCAAAAATAGCTTGGAAAAGAACTTAAAAAGCCTTTTGATTTCTAGTTCTGTTTTTCAAGTGATTATTACAGATAAAGATACTGTTCCTTTTATGAATCTATGAATGAAGAGAATGACTTTATACAGTATTTAAATATAAATAAATTTGTTGACTGTTTATTCAGTACGGTATTATGAGACAAAATTAAACCAGTCATATTTGAAATATTTAGTAATACTCTTAAGAGCCTATGTCATTAATTATTGGCATCACCCTGCCTCAACCACTCCTCAGTAAAGATCTCATTCCATCAGTTTCAGAATTTTAATGTTTTTGAAGAATACCTAGGTATTTTTCATCTGAATCTTTACAATATGTCCTTTTTCTGTGATCATTCTTTAAACCACTTAAGAGAATCCTAAACTGTTGCCAATATTGATGCCTATTAACATCACATTTGTTAATAAAATAGGTGTGAGATAAAGCCAAAAAGAGCAAAGTGTTTGACCTTGTTTGGTACAGATACTCAAGGAAAATCTTCTCTCCTTCAAACCAAAGCTGCCGTTCTTAGCAGGCCGGCAACATCCCCGGAAATGGACCTTGATTGCATCTTATCATCCTGGGCATTAGAGATGCTTTTGGCAAAGCAGTCTGCTATGGTAAGCTAATAGTTAAAGGCTAATTCGCTGCGTCTGCCCTTATATAAATGTGAGTACATACCAGAGCCTGAAGGAATCACAAAATGCCTTTAATAGCGAAGGCCTGGAGGGACCCAGAGACTGAACTGCTTACCAGCAGGGGGCGCTTTTAAAAATCAGGCCCTTGACAAACCACTTCTACCAGGAAAATGCTTGCTAGAGGAAATGGTAAAGCGAAAGGGAAAATAGGAGAGGAGGGAAGATGCTTTCCAATTTCAGGTGAAGCATACATTTAAGAAAAGCCAGAAGAGCAAGTCAGAGTGGGCTGGGGAGAGCTAACTACTAAAAAAATTCTTGGGAGTTTTTAGTCACAGAGCAATGGCAAAGAATCAGAGACAACCTGGGGTTTCCCAGATGATGTGAGCTGATTCAAGCATAATTATTCTGAGTTAATGGGGTAGAAAGAAAAAGAAAGCTTTAAAGTTACTAACATTTTACTTTTTCTCTTCAAGTAAAATTCCCAAATCACTGGATATTCCATTTTTGAGAATTTTTCTTCTGCGTCTGTTCCTGGCCGTGTTAAGGCCCTTGTTTTATTTATCTCATGCACTTAACGTGGTTTCCCTAGCAAACTCCACATAGGTAACAGACACTAATGGTAAAACTTTAGATTTCTGTGGACTTGATATAGCAATCATCATAGCAAAAAGTATACATTCTAAAGACATTATTATAGTATAGTGGAATGATTATCTAGGTATTAGAAAACATTTCAAAATTTCTGAGTTGAATGGAATGAGATTTGGGAGGATATAAAAATTAACAAGACTGAGTTCAACTACATTCTGAGAAAACATTGAATCCTATAAAATTTAGTTATTAGTGCAAAGCATGCCTATGTTGCTAAATTCTTCATTTTTGCACTTTGTTAATTCATTGCTACATTGAGACCTAATATAAAATCCAAAGTTACTCAAAGGTGCATTCCTTGTAAGTCAATAATATAATAAGTGTACACCTCCTAGAAATGATAATCTTCAGACTTGATCAGCCTTTGCTTAGTTGCTACAAGAATGAAGTAGATACTTTTCTGAACTCCTTTTTTTTTTTACTGACATAGCACAAAAAATATCTTACAAAATTGGTTCTGACCTGAAGTCTTCTGATTCTTCCATAAAAAGTCTTCTGAAAGGACAAATGATAGTGAGTTTAGGCAAGTATTTACATGGGTGAGTGATTTCTTTTAAGGATCAACCTTTTTAAGGATCTTTTAAGGGTCTGGCAGTCTTTCAGCTTCCTCTTTCCTCTTACTTCACAAATGCATATAAAAGGACCAGAAAAAAGGTGGAAGAGCTTTCTGGCTTTATAACTTTACACAGAAGATAAAGGACATATATATGGTAGTATTTTTTCCTTAGATTTGCATGCTTTTAGTTATAAATCTTCTCCTTTCCTAATCCATATGAGAAAAAGTAAAACTCATCTGAATGGAGAATGCATATGTGCTCATATATGTATTGAAAGAAATAAACATTGTTGAACACTTAGTAAGTGCAAGGCAATGTGCTAGGAGCTAGAGGTACAGAAGTAAATAAGACAAGTATAGCTCTTTACCTATCTGAAACTCTAATCTAGCTTCCTTACTAATTTAGTATCTAAAATAGTTAATTACATAGATTGTATAGTTTAGCATCTATTGGAAACTCTCCAAAACTCTTGGATAGGGGACCAATTGTAGGTCACTCAAATGAAATGTTAACTCCTTCTAGGCTTTACTTAGCAAGTCAAATTTAACACCCTCAATATAGGCAATTAGGATCAAAAGGTGTTAAAGAACACTCAGGCATAAAGCCATCTATCAAATTAAATTACTGAATCTTTTCAACTCATAGCTTTTAAAGTAAATTACACTCAAGAGTTAGTGGGCATTACTGAGGCCTAATGTTCAAATGTGGTCTAAAATCAAAATGTTGATATTCTAACCAAATTCTCTTCTTCCTAGGGAATTTATCCTTGATTTGGGACTTTTTCCTCTAAAAGGCATTTTAAAAAGAAGAAAGAGCTATTTTTTCATTTTGCAGAAGACAGGGCCACAATTCCTTTTAGACTATATATCACTGTATAATTTGAAATGGAAATTATGCATTTTGAACTAAACAGTTCTAGGAATTCTATATCTAAATTTGGGTTCCTCTAGAAGTATATTGTGAGACAAGAAAGAAATGGGTGAAAATAGTTAATTTGGGGTGTAATTATAAGAAGTACCTGAAATACAGAAGAGAATGTGACACAGGGAAGGAAGAGTCCTCTAAAAAGATGACTGATTTTTGCAGTACTGGGGATCCAATCCAAGGACACTACCACTGAGTTCCATCCACAGCCCTTTTAACTTTTTAAATTTTTAACTTTGAGACAGAGTCTCACTAAATTGCTTAGGCTTGGCTCGAAATTGCCATCCTGCTGCCTCACTTCCTGGGCAGAAGCAATTATAGGTGTGTGTTGCCATATCTGGCCTAAAGAGTTTTAATGAGCAGGTTATCAAGATGGGCAACTGGAGCGCAGTCCTGTTGAGGATACTCTCGGAGGAAACATGGAGTCTGTTCTGAATTAGTCCTTCGGAGGACAAAGTAAGATGAAATACTTGTCTAGCATCTCTCTGTTATCATTGTTTGAAGTTAGTCCCTGGGACTGTTAAGTCCAAGGCATTTCTGTGTTTCCCGATAAGCAAGCTGGGCAAGACTCCATGATTCCACAGAAAGCCTCTGGGGCAAGAAGCAGTGAGAACAGGAACATGAAATGGGAAGTTGTTTGCATACTGGAAACTGGTCATTGTCCCCGCAATTCATGTAGAGATGAGCAGAGGGGATATGAGATGGAGCATTTGCAGCATTAGTACATGCTGCTTAACAACTTGCTATAAATTGTATTTACTTGAAAAAGTGTCATGGTCAGTCAACATAGTACAAAATGATGGTCCATAGGCTGGTCCAGATTTTAAATTGAATGATACCTTGTTTCTGTAACACGTCTGAAAGAGTTTTGGATCACGTGTGTTTATAACAACTATCTCAACACAATGATTGTTATTTCACCAGGTCAAAAAAATTCCATATTGTTATTTCTTCTTCCGCCACCTATGACTTTTCTGAGAGTTTTAAGGAAAAGGGTGTTCGATGGAAAAGTTTGCCTCCAGGACAAAAAAAATAAGGGGATGATAAATATAGAGTGTCCTTCATACCACATTTCTTTATTGATGGTAATGATATTCTGTGCTTTTTTATCAGGCTTTCCCTTTTGGCCTCATGACAATGCCTTAGGGTATCAGGGCAGATACTATGTCCTTTATTTTACAGCATCAGAAGTTTGCTTCATTAAAAACATGAATTGTGCATCTAGGGTGTACCAAAGTTTGGGTTCTATTCATGCTTCTTTCAAGATATTTCAATTAACTCTGCTTAGAACACTGGGGGGTTATTATTGTCCTTGTTTTACTGATGAAATTGCTAATCAGGGACTGGCATAATTCCCATGAGGCAAGTAAGTTTGAGAGCAAGACCCAATTCTGGAGACTCAGCTTCAGTGCTCACCCCCTGAAACTCTTGATCTGTCCAGGTTGTCTCAAGATTATGCCCAATATTCCCCAGCAGATATGTGCTTATACATATTCCAACCTCCATAAAACCTTACATGGTGTAAACTTTGAGTAAATAAATTCCCCCAATTATAACACACTAAATTTATTTTTATCTGTGCTAGTTTTATCATCTTTCAGATGAGAATTCATTTGGTTATAAAGCTCAAGGACAGCACCCACTGGTAGATTTTGTGCTTCTTGTGATCTACCTTCTTCTCCCTTCTACTAAATTGCTCTTGGTTATTCATGCCTGGACATTCTACTTATGTACTTGAGGTGATACATGAGTTGCCCTTCTTTACCATGAAAGCCTTATCTCACAGGAATCTTCCTATTGCTTCCAGGTCTAGCCACACTAGCCTCATGATCATCTCTCTTACTTGCCATGCTCTGTCTTATCTGTTCAGCTTTTCACATATTGTTCCCTTTTCATAGAATATTTTTGCCTTTCATCATCACCAAGTAAACTTGAACTTAATGGTTCAGACTTCTGTTCAAGTATCACTTGCTCAGGTTACCTTTCCTAACTGATCCAACTAAGCAAACCCTGTTAGAGGCTCTGACAACACCTATGTGTCTTTTTATTGCTATTATCAGAGCTATAATTTATATATTGCTATGTGAAAATTTGATTATCTGTTTTTCATACCATCTTGCATGCTCTATTGCAGAGAAATCCTTATCTGTCTAGATTCACCCATGTACCTTCAAGCAACTAACACAAGGCTTTATACATAGCAGATAGTCAATGAATATCTTGAATTAAATATATGAATTTATATTGTTAATAATTCTTTTGAGTTGGACCTATAGTGTTATTCTCAACCCCAGTATTTCTCAAACGAGAAAGCATTGTCCTACCTCAGGGAAGATTTAGAAATGCTTAAGGGTATTTTCTTCTTGTAACGATGACTAAGGGCAACTACTTGGATTTGGTGACAAAAGATAGAAATGCTAAGACTCATTCAGTGTGTGGGATAGTCTATCCTTACTCTCAATGCTAGTAACACCTGGAGAAACATTGCAAGAAACATTATGTATTCCGACCAAAGGCCTCTAATGTGACGGAATAATTGTTAACATGACTTTTTATATAGTGTAGAGGCACAAATTTATGTGTCTATAACTGCCCTTTTTAATCTTATGTCAGTTATCAGTTTATAGAGTATTTTCCCAAGTGGAATCAGAAAAAAGGGCTTCCAGGAGGTAGAGGGAGATGGTGTTATGATGGATCATAACTGTGAAACCTAAAAGTGACCAAGGGTCCCAGTGTTAACATAGCTGATATTTTCCTTTGTATTTCCTATGTTCCTTCTTGCTTTGTGTTTCTGCCCAGTTTTTTATTTCTTCTCCAGGTTAAATATCCAGTCTGGCATGTTCATATGTTTACTTTTCCTTTTAGTTCAAATAAAGAACTGAGATTAGTTTTCAAAACTGTGTCCAGTGTCACAGTTAGCCTGTGATTTCAAGAGAGAAGTTCAGTAAATCCTTGTTCAATGTTTTCATTATAACATGAAAGAAGTCCAAATATCAATGGTAAAGTTCCTTTCACTTAGGCTGAAAAGATTATTTTCATGATACTTTTCCTATATCAGTTGCCTGGAAAAGTATAAGGCAGATGTGAGAGGTATAATGGGACAGAGTCCAGATACTGGGGAATCTTACCATCCCAAGTCAGTTAACCTCTTTTGGCCTTGGTGTCATCATTGTAAAATAATGAAAAGACCAGACAAAATAGCCTATAGAATTCTTTACTGAGCTACAATTGAGTTTTAAATTAAACAAACAATGAGGGAGGGGGAAAAGAAGAGAATTAAGAGATATTTTCTTGGAAACTGGGTGAGAGAATGCCTCACCATGTAAGAAATTGTAACTCATGTTTTATTTCTTTGGAATAGGGTAGAAGTTTCTGTTCTTGGATTGAGTAGTTAGTATGTGGTCAAGACTTTTCAAGGAGCAAGGAGGAGACTCCATGAAGGAATAATTAAGAATGACTTCACAGGTAATATTCACATAAGTAGCCACATAAACTGCCAAGTATTTGGACTATGGAGATAAACCCATGTTTTCATCCCAATTCCATTACTTTCTGGTTGGTTCTATATATTGGCCTTGTACTTAACGATTTTAAACTATTATCTCCTCATCTGTAAATGAGAATGATAGTGATACCTACTTCACAGGGTTGTTGTCATAATTAAACTTCACACAAAGCATGTCTTAGCACATGGGAAGTGATTCATAAGCATTGGATATGATTACTATAAGCAAAGTAAACTAATTAATAAATGATTGATTACCAGGATAACCTATCCCCTATAATTCAGCTCTTCTAGAATGGCTGATGAATCCTTGTATGAACTGGCAGCTCATATGGTTTTCACCAGTCAAGCCCTGACAAAAGATATACTTGGAAATATATTATTTATCATTTTTATGAATTTATTCTTCCTTGCAAATTATTACAGATGGTTAAGATTTTAAAAGTAATCATATCTAAGAAATACTAAATTTACTATTTAGTTTCATTGATTATAGGCCCTTGTGTCTGATTCACTGATAATTTACTTTTAATATTCCTTCCAGAGACATAAAGACATCAGTGCCCTCACTTTTAGTGTCTTTTGGCCTGGTCCAGTCTACATTCATGTGAATAGTGAGGAAGCAGATTTACCACATAGGTGCATTGTAGATTTGCATTTGGCCTCCCTCAGTAGGTAATACCTTTAGCTGGGAAGATAGCTACCAAAAGGGACTTTCTCTACCTTCCCTGGAATTGGTTATAGTGATGCCACTATAATTTTTCACTCATTATTATGATTAATTGCTACCCTGTGTTAATTATTTCTTCTAGGAGTTGATCCTTAACTTGGGAAAAGCACTGATATTTTGTCAAATACTCCTATTCTAAGTTGGAATATTTTTGCATTATCCTATAAAAATGATTCAAGATTTTAAATACTACAATGTTTTAATACTCAGATGACTATATATATATATATATATATATATATAAAGCTTTCTGTTTTCCTCTATTTTCTTTATCATATTTCTTTACCACATTTTTAAAGTAATTCTTATTGCCACAGTTTTCATTAAAAAAATTTTTTTTGAGACAGGGTCTCACTTTGTAGTTCATGCTGGCCTTGAACTCACTGTGTAGCCCAGGCTGGCCTCAAACTCATGGCAATCCTCCTGCCTCAGCTTCCCCAGTGCTGGGATTACAGGTGTGTGCACCACCATGCTTGGTTTCCATAGTTTTTAAACATGAAGGTATTCTGTCTGTGAAGTAGTGTTTCAATACAGTTTATTGTTTCTAGGGAAATTATTCTAATAGTATTTCACTTTTGTAATTTAGTTCATTATATTTTGCTGTAGTAGTGATTTCATCAGTTTTTTAAAATGAGTTTCATTTTTTGTAATATATGGTTAATTCTCTTTTGTGCCCAGATTATGCAATTGATAGTTTTAAATCGAATCATGTCAATTAACAAACCAGATATACTTATGCTATAGTTCACTATTAATTATTCTTCCTAGACATATTTATTTTAAATAAAGATAAATTAATTGACCTAAATATTTAGGTAGAAAAAGATCCATACAGAATATAATCAGTATTTCTAGTTTCTTCTGAGACATTTTTATGGCTTGAAATAATGTAAAAAAATACAAATCTTATGGAATATCGCTTTTACCAGTTCTGTCATTTTTAAACAGTAAGTATACACTTTATTGATGGAAAATTTAAGAGCCACTTATCCTTCATCAATGTAAAACTACTCTTCAAGTTTACCATTCCAAGGGCACATTCATACATTACCATG
Organism: Heterocephalus glaber; assembly: GCF_000247695.1. The sequence goes on along the minus strand of NW_004624829.1, from coordinate 7,787,595 downwards.
CCTGCTGTGTCACCCACTGTCAATAACTCAGCTGCAATTTAATTTAAATTTTAAGGTAATATATTCAATAGCTTTCTACATAAGTTATTTTCAATTAGATGAATTTATGCCCATCTCAGTATAAATAAGGATCTAAAGTAGCTTTTATGATAAACAATAAATACAACATGAATTAATAAGCAGATCAATGGAAAATAACCAAAGAATTATAAAATGAAACAAGAAGATACAATTAGTTGACAGAAACACCAACTACAAAATCTGATTAAATCACTAGAAGTAGAATGCAGATTTGGTTCTGAGTTTTCCAGTGGTCAACGCAAAAAGAATAGGATTATTTATTTGCAAGGCTTAGAGTTGTATAATATTTTTAAAGGTTGGGACCAGGAAAAGTCCATCTCTTCCTGGCATGAACAATAAGAGATATTTCTCTTAAAGTTCCTAATGATAGAAAGGCTTATTACAGAGGATGCTTTCTCCTCAGTATCATCCTAATTTCAAGGTGTGTTTCTATAAGGTGTCTTTTTTAAAAACATGAATTGTAGCCATAATGCCAAAACAATAATCAATAAAACCAATTTTATTTATAGCCAAAACGAGTTTGAACAATGAAGTGTTGTGTTTCGTCTGAGTAACATTTTCCAACTCCTAAGAATGAATGACCTCTATGATCTTCACTCATACAAGTACTGTTTATAAGTATTATTTTGATACTTTAGTTCATATATGTATTTATATACATCTGATACAGACACAATATATTTACTATATTTTAATTTTTATTTATATTTAATCACCTGTGACTTAGGGTTCAAAATATTGGCAAGGACACTTGAATTTTGCTCTAATATTCTCTGAAATGGCTCTTTGAAGCTTGCACATAATAATAGACTACAGTAAAGAAGGTGGTGATCCAGGAATATTTACATATTTAAGATGGCTTTGGGAATGGTAGACACAATTTGTTTTATGAATTCAGTGATCCCATCACCTGATCCTGTTCTTCAGAAGTTACCATAGAATGGTCCCTTTACGCAGGGAATAAGAATTGTCCTGAGAGTAAGCAATGCTATGTTTGAGAAGCTTGGTGGTATTCTCTGAAGGCCACTATTGACAGAATGAGAGGCTTTCATGGAAGTTTTAAATATCACTGGAGAAAAGAATGAAATTCTAGAATTGTAAAGGTCCATATGTCCATCAACAGATGAATGGATAAAGTGAATGCGGTATTTACACATAATGGAGTACTACTCTGCCATCAAAAGATAAACTTGAGTCATTTGTAGGAAATGGATGCACCTTCAAACCATAATGTTAAGTGAAATAAATCAGACACACAAACTTAAACATAGCATAGTTTCTCTTATATGAGAAACCCAAAGTACAAGTAAAAAGCAAAATAAAATATAGATAATAGGAAATAGGGAGATAGATCTTTCTCAAAGGGGAAGGGGATCAGGAGATGGACAGAAGGGGAGAGAGATGGAAGGGAAAATAGATAATAAATGAGTTAAGATGTGTTTTGTACATGTACCAACCCCTCACAAGGAATGTAAACATAATGTACTACAAACGTGAACTAATAAATTAATAAAAAGAATAAAATATTCAGAAGAAAGCCAGTCCTTACTTCAGATGCTGATTTTCAGGTAACCCTGGGATAAGACAATGATTAGGCAAAACCCAACTCATTTTAATGGATTGTCAATACTTTTATTTCTGGTCAATGCAATATAGGATTACTTGATGTTTACTTATTTCTTTATGCTTATAAATTTAAATTCACTTAGGGTTTTATAACCCAGAAATGTCTACATATTTTCAGTATGATAGTAAAGCACTTTAGCATTAAGAAATCTTTTTTCTAATTTCTTCTCCCTGCCTCATCATTTTTAGTAATTGAACCCACTTTGCTTTCGATTATTCCAAGCACTTCAGTGATTCAAGACTCTCAGCTTCTGGAAAAATTATTTATAACATCATAACTAAGTGTAAAATAAACAGGTTACTTGTTTCTTTTAATATAGTCATCTTAGAGCCTGATCCTTATCTCAAATTCTTTTGCCAATTTAGAAAGTGAAAATATACAGAGAAATTGATTCATTCTTAATGACTTAATAGTTCTTCAAATTGGGACGTAGCTGGATAAATAATTTGCTATGAAACTGTATTTATCATTGGAAATGCTCTTCAGATATTCTCAGTAAAATACTTTTATAAAGCACCTAATATATATTCAGTATAATGCTAAAGAAGAAGGAATTTGTATCTTTAAGGCTATTTATCATTTGTTACAGATTTTCATAGACATGTACCAATATTTAAGCACTGAGATGTTTCCTGAAAAAGAATCTTAGCTCCATACATTTGGTTCCAGAAAACTGCTAGAATATCATTTCCCTGGCCTTAGGTACATGTATAAAAAAACTTTCAAGGTAAAGGAGAATAAATGCAGGCCAGAGCTATGAAAATTGAGCAGAGAATGAAGTATATCTTTAATCCTCCTCCTTCTCTTTGTGTATGATCAACCTTTGAGATCTCTATGGTCTGTCGAAATCCTGTCTAACATTTCACTGCGGACTAGTCACTCGCCCACCCTAAGACTTACATGATAATGGGGCTGTACTGAAGGCTTGGTACTGGGAATTGTGGAAACTGAGTGATCTTTGGATCCCAAATGCACGGCTCTGCAGTAGGGGAATTACAAGCATTGCGACAAACCAACTTTTAGATTTGCAAAGCACTCCTTGTAGCTAGAAGCAAAAGATTCCTGAAATCTCTTCTCCATGAAAATTTCTCTCATGCAGGAATCTTACAGTTGTCCGGCTAACTCTTAAAAGCTACCATGATAGTAATTGTTTGGTGGTAATCTTCTTTTTCTATACAATGTTTATTGAGGATTGTGTGAATTTTACAGTGTGTCTTTCTTAAGCAATACTGTAGTGATTTTTCCAAGTAACTTATCACTGGGGACTCTTTTTTTCTCAGTACTATATGTCTTAATGAATTTTAAATAAGGGATAGCTCCTGTTTGAAGTAATAGTTTATGTAAATAAATATATATGTAAACTAGTACCTCCTATTTCTAATAGGTTGATTCCAAAAATCTAACATTCTCCTTTCCTGAAACAGTCTCCACTTGATGGGCAATTGGGCTGTTTCCAAGTTTTAGCTATCACAAACTGTGCCGCTATAAAGATGGGTGCACATATATCACTGTGCTATGATTCTTTGAATTCTTTTGAGAAGATACCCACTAGGGGAATAGCTGGATAGAATGGGACCTCTAATCCTAGTTCTTTGAGGTTTCTCTATACTGATTTACATAGTGGATGCACCAGTCTACACTCCCACCAACAGTGGAGAAGGGTACCTTTTCCCCCACAGCCCCGCCAGCATTTGTAATTGGTTGATTTCATGATAGCAGCCATCTTTTCTGGGGAGAGGTGGAATCTCAGCGTTGTATTCATTTGCATCTCTCGAATGACCAGTGATGTTGAGCATTTTTTCAT
>NW_004624829.1:7744083-7764417 GCF_000247695.1 Heterocephalus glaber | reverse complement strand
CTCTGCTAGATAGCTTCCCCCCAAAATTAAAAGAATCATACCACAGAGATATATGTGCACCCATGTTTATAGGGGCATAGTTTGTAATAGCTAAATCTTGGAAACAGCCCAAATGCCTATCAACTGGAGACTGGATAAAGAAGATGTATCTTTTTTAAATAAAATGGAGTACTACTCAGCCATAAAGAACGAGAAACTAGAGACATTTGTAGCTAAATGGATGCACACTGAGGTGATACTCAAGTGAAATAGGACATACATGTGTAAATATCAAATAGTTTCTCTGGTGTGAGAAAATTAAAGTGTAAATAAGAATCAAAATGTATAATAGATAATGTGAAATAGGAAGAAAAGGTCCAAAGGGAAAGGGGAAGAGGAAGTCGGAGGGGTAGGGGAAAGGAAAGAAGGGAAAGGAAATAAATAAATATGAGAAAAGGAAAACACATAAACAAAGTCTTTGTAAATAGGGAGGGTTGGAGGGGTTGAAGGGAGGGCAGGGGAATGGGAAAAAATAAGAACCAAGATACATCATATAAAGGTACAAGTTCCTAATGATTAATGTAACTGTATTGTATACCTAAAATGTACCAATAAACAATGAATAAAGAAAAAGAATTTGGAAGGTTTTGGATGACCCAAGGTTTTACGATCTGAACAATGGCCAAGGATAGTAAAAGTGTGAGCATGGCAAGTTGACTTGATCTCAAGCCACCTAAAAGTGTCAAGTATAGTCATTCTTCAGTGGATTAGGAGTAAACTACAGATTATGGATTTTCTATCAGTCCACACAGAAGAAATTAGTAATGAACTAGAATAATCTGGTTTCTGAGGGAGTTCTAAATCTGAGTAATAAGTCTGACCTGGGATTTTTTTTGGTTTATAAGCATATCACTGAGAAGGAAATAAGATTGGCCCCTGTAAAAGGATTCAACTTTGATATGGAAATAGCCCATATCTGAATACACATCCTTGAAATAAACTAGTTGCCCCATAATTCTCACTTAGAGAAAATTCTCCAAATTTTTGTATGTGGACATTGAATTTTTGGGTATTTTTACCTTGAATTAGTTTTTCCTTACTCTTGAGAGGCTTGCTCTATTATTTATCTCTTATCTTTGTGTCCTGTCTTTCTGATAATTTCATCACTGACTTTGAGTTTCTTTATTAGATGCAATAGTATACAATTCACCCATGAAGAAGAACAATAATGCCATTTGCAGAAAAATGGATAGAATTGTGATGGGCCATCATGTTAAATAAAATAAACCAGATTCAATGTTATATATCACATATTTTTTCTCATATGAGGAGTCTAGAAATTTTTTTTAAAGAATGGCCATCACCAAGAAATCAAATAATAACAAATGTGAGTGAGGCTTGGGTGTGGGGGAGAACCCCTTCTATATTGTTGGTGGGAATATAAACTAGTGCAACCTGTTTGGAAATGAGGATAGAGATTGCTCATAACACTAAAAGTAGTGAAAATTCCATTTGGCACACCTTTTCCATTTCTAGGCATCTTTCTGAAAGTGTTAAAGACATCATATTTCATTGATACATGCATACTGTTTATAACAGCACAATCAATAATGGCTAAATCCTAGAAGTGGCCTATATGTCCATCAACAAATGAATGGATAAAAATTTGGTATTTACACACAAGTTATATGTACATAGATACACATAGCCCTAAACTGATATCTGCCATAAAGAAGGATAAACTTGAGTCTTTTATAGGAAAATATATGTACCTTGAGACCATAATGCTAAGTGAAATATAGGAAGACACACAAGCTTAAATATGGCATGGTTTCTCTTCTATAAGAAATCCAAATTATGAATAAAGAACAATATAAAAGATAGACAATAGGATGTAAGGAGATAGACCTTTTTCAAATGCCAAGGGGATCACGTGATAGAGGTGGGAGAAAGGAGGGTAGGAGATGAAAAGGGAATTGAAATTGAGATGCATTATGTACACATACCGACTGCCTACAAGGAATGTCATCCTCTGTATTGCAAACATGTACTAATAAAACATTAAGGAGAGAAGACATGAAAGTAACAGGGAGACTATTAGAGGAGAGAGGATTGGGAAAGGAGAAAGAGAAGTGGATAATGAGGGAAATGGTCAAAGTATGTTATCTGCGTGTACAAATATGCCAAAATAAAATCCACTATTCTGTGCAGCTAATAAGCATAAATAAACATGATGTGGAATTAGGGAATGTTAAACGTCCTGAAAGATCATCAAGCTGAATTCAGGGATCATTTCCATGTCTCCATTGTATAATCTTGAATAAATAGGTGGGGTAACTTTTTATTCATATTTTCATTGATTATAGGTGAGCTCTTTTAGAAATTAATCTATAAAGGTCTTGAGTTGAGATTGTACCACAAGAGCAGAGTGCTTGTTCAGCATGTGCTCAGCCTTGATTTCAATCCCGGGGAACACAAAATGAAATTATAAACATTTTTAATTGTCATAAGCAATTGCTTTTCTCAATTTTGCCTTTTTCATAGTGTACCATAGCTTCTTCCCATAAACCTTTTATCTGTTAATTTTATATGATTAGTGACTTATTTTCCTATAAATGACATATAGAATTTATATATGAGTAACTAGTAGATATAATAAAAAATATTTCATGAATTTGGCACTTAAAGTCATGTATAATATGAACACATATTGCAGGGAGAATGGAACATTATGTTAACATTTCCATCTCCTTGGACTTTTTTATGTTGATTAACAATTAAGATAATTACTAATTTAAAAATACCCCTAAAATTAAAAGCAAAATATTATGTTAGAGTAACCAAGTTTTATTCTAAATTTTGCAGAGGTTTTTCAGAAAATCAAATGTCCTAAAGAAAAAGTTCATGTCATGTCATTTTGTGACAATAGTTTATTATGTTTTATAAATAACTTACTTTAATAAAATTATTTGTAGGCATTTAAAAATTATTATAAGAAAACAAACTAATTTTATAAGTGTTTCTCTGATATTATGCCAAAGCAATATCAAAAGATATTTTTTGAAATGAAAATCTAACAGCTTTAACTGAAATATATCTTGAAATGTACAAAACAACAAATTAATTTGGTATTTTGATTTAAAGCCTGATTGCTCCAGCGGAAAATGATGGTTTTCATTTTGATTTGCCTTTCTGATCATCTTGATGATTTTCTAAGATATTGGCATTATGATGGCAACCTCTGAAGATAAATGCTACTCTATATATCTATATCCTTGTTTTCACACATAGGCTATATTTTGATTTCTTTTTCAGAAAAGAATCAATCCTAGATACAAGTCATATATATCTTAAAATTGTTAATAGCTTATGAAACAAAAAATTCCACTTCCAGGAATTTATTATAATAAAATATTTGAACAAGTGTGCAAATATGTGTTTTGATAGAAATATATGCTATTATAAATATGCGCATATAATACAATTTATGTATGATACAATGTATTGTAAATTACAAAAAAATAAAAACTATTCAAAAAGATATGTGACAGAATTTTTAGAAATTTTTACTTTCTGAGAGATATTTATAGTTATGTTTATGCTCTTGATATTGTTAACATTTAAATTTTTGGAATGAACGTATCTGTCAGCAACTTACTGTTGTTTTAATTTTGGAAAGAAATATATATTTGAGGCAAAACTATGAATGGTATTACTCTTGCTGTTGTTAAGTAATTTAAATCAATATTTCTTATTTAACAACTCAGCAATCCCAAGGGCCTTGATTTAATGTGACATTTCAGACATAGAGCATGTACTGTTACTCTTTAAACATCTACTTTAATTGTGCTTTTAATTTTGTAGACTTTACATAGAGGCACAGATCTGTTGACAGAGCAAAGGAACTACAAATCCTATTCTTTCTATTTTGTCAACTTAGTTATTTGGGAAACTAGTTTCACATTTGCAATAGGGTTATGTCATAGACGCAGTTCTTTAATCTTGAACTGTAACAGGAGTGGAATGCAAATATTTTCGGTGCACAATAACAAAATATTTATCCCCTCTTTCTCCTGAAATGTCTTTCTTTAATGATGATCTCTTCTAACGGAGATGTCACATATTGTAAACTGTTTTGCCTGCAAATATCCTTTGATTTTGGGGAAAGGAAAGATGCCAGATGTTGGGTCATCAAGTTTGCAATTTTCCAATAGCCAACAATAACATATAACTTGGATTACTACTCATAAAGTAGAACTTTAATGTTAATAAGGTCTATCTTAAAGCCTCTCCAAACCTATGTATTTTAATTAATAATCAAAGAGCCAAAAGTATTTCATTATCTGGGGGCATGATTAAAGAATGCAATTCTGCAATAAGGCTTCTGAATGTATGAGACTTAAGGAGTTTCAAGACATGAACCATTTAATTTAATGCTCATATACAGGCTGAAGAAGCAGACTCTTAGCAAGTTCTAAAATTAAAACTTATCGGAGAAGTAAATATGTAAATCCCTGCATTCACTCATGGGAAGAAATTTCAAAAATGACTCAGGATACTACTATGAAAGAAAAATTAATGAAGGAAAATTATGTGTGATCAGTGAAGCATGGATATAGAATGAAACCACACATAGATTAGGTACTCATGAAAGAGACTTGTGAATGTATAAAAATTTGGAGAAAACTCATCGGGGTTTAGGGATAGAGTGTTCCTTAGAGCAACAGTATCCTCTTAAAGTTGGATTTATTAAGATAATTTAAGTAGACAAAAATTCATTTTGGGTTTTTTTGCTTAAATTATTTTACTGGTAAATTTTAGGTATACAATACGCTTACATTTATCATTGGGTGCTTGTACCTGTACATGATGTATCTTAGTTCTTATTTTTTCCCCATTTCCTGTGCACCCTTCACCCCCTCCACGCTTCCCTATTTACATAGACTTTGTTTCCATTTTTTTCTCATAATTTTTCCTTTCCCTTCTTTCCTTTCCCCTTCCGCTTCCCCTTCCCCTACACTTTTGGACCTTTTCTTCCTATTTCACATTATCAATTATTTGTTTTAATCGTTTTAATCCTTATTTACACTTTCAGTTTCTCACACTAGAGAAACTATTAGGTATTTACATGTATGTGTCCTATTTATTTCACTTAAGAGTATCTCCTCAATGTGCATCCATTTAGCTATAAATGTCTCTAGTTTCTTGTTCTTTATGGCAGAGTAGTACTCCATTTTATAAAAAAAAACACATCTTCTTTATCCAGTTTCCAGTTGATGGACACTTGGGCTGTTTCCAAGTTTTAGCTATTATGAACTGTGCCACTATAAACATGGGTGAAAAATTCATTTTTGGGTATGCAATTCAATGAGTTTTGACAAGCGTGTTCAGTTATGTAACCCATGAGAATGTTCAAGATATAGAGTACTTGTTCAACCTAAGAACATCCCTTATGTTATCTTGTACTCAATTCCCTCCTCCCACTCAACTCTAGGTGAACACTGATCAGATTTCTGCCCATACAGCTTTACGTTTACCAAAATGTTGTACAAAAAGAGTCATAGTTACACATTCTTGTGTTTTCACTTAGCACAATTATTTTGAAATTCATCCATGTTGTGTGTATCAGTTCATTCCTTGTTATTGCTTAATTTTTCAATTTTATGAATGTATTCATTCACCAGTTGCTGAATATTATTGCTTTGTATGTATACATCCATTGACAGCTGATGGACATTTGAGTCGCTTCCTGGGTTTAGTGAGTAAGGATAAAACTTCTATAAACCTTCATTTACAAGTCTTTGTATAGACACATTTTTATTTTTCTGGGTAAATACCTGAGAGTAGAATGATTGCTTTGTACAATGAATACACGTTAACTTTAAAAGAATTACCATTAATCTGGGATTGCTGGTGCATGCCTGTTGTCCCAGCACTTGGAAGGGTGAATCAGGAGGATTGCCACGAGTTCGAGGCCAGCCTGGGCTATGTGGTGAGTTCAAGGCCAGCCTGAACTACATAGCGAGACCCTGTTTGAAAAAAAAGAAAAGAAAAGAAATTGCCATTGTTCTCTACAAATGTAATTGTAGCATTTTATATTCCTACCAGTGAAGTATGAGAAATGTAGATGCTCTACATCCATGTTAACATTTAACGTTGTCAGTTTCATTTTTGTTCTGTTCTAATATTAGCCATTCTAACTGGCTGTAATGGTATCTCATTGTTATTGTGTTTGGCATTTCTCTAATGTCTGATACTGAGCAGCTTGCATATGTTTATGTGTTATCCATATCTCTTCTCTGATTAAATATTTATTCAAAGTTATGGTTATTTTTAGTCAAGTTACTATCTTATTACTAAGTTGTAAGAGTTCATTATATATATTCTATATATAACTCCTCAATCATGTAAGTGTTTGAAAATATTTTCTCCTAGAATGGGACTTCTTTATTCTTTTTTTTTTTCCTTTGTACTGGGATCAAACTCAGGACCTTGTGCTTGTGAAGCAGGCAGCAGAACCACTGAGGTAAATTCCTGGCCCTATTCATTTTCTTAATAGTGCCTTTAAAAAAAGCAGACATTTTAAATTTTTATGAAATCTAATATTTTATTTTATGGTTTGTGGTTTTTAGTGTATCCTGTATAATAAATTATTGCTTAACCCAAGAACACGAAAGTATCTTTTATATTTTCATCTAGAAGTTTCATAATTCAGGGTCACATTTAAGATTCATTTCCAGTTGATTTTTGTGTATTGTGTGAGGAAATAACTGATGTTCTCTCTCTTTCTCTTTTTCTTTCTTTGTTTCTGCCTCCTGCTTGTTGTTCCAATACCACCTCTCTGTTGACAATAATATCGCTTGTTCATTGATTGCTCTAGCACTTCTGTCAAATCCAATTCTCCATATTTATGTAGTTCTTTTTCTAGAATCCCCATTGATCTGCATATTTGGCCTCACATCTGTGCCACACATCTTATTGTAACTGGTAAACTATGAGATCATTTAGTATAAATCCTTCACCTTTCTTCTTCTTTTACAAGGTTGTTTGTACTTTTCTGATTCTTTGGCTTTTCCATACATCATGTTTAAATTATAGAATTCATATAATTTAGTAATGTAGATATTCACAGATTACTAAAACAAATTGACAAATATATGTATATAAAGTAAAATATGTTTACATTTATTAACCTGTTAGGTGATTAATGGCAAGTTTAGAAAACTATAAATACAAGAACATGTGTATAAAAAGGATAACAGAAAACATAAAGGATTACAATTCCTGACATTAGATCCCAAATTTAATTGAAATAAGCTTAGTGCTAAATTGATCTCTTAATCTGCATTAGACTTTGTTAAACACTTCTGAGAAATAGGTTCTTGTGCAGTTTGGAAAGGTGCAACTTCCTGATCCATAGTTACTGACAATACTGGAAGTACTTTCGTCCCTATATTGTTTGCTTGTTTCTGTAGTTAATACAAATTAATCTACACATTCCACAATATATTTGACATATTCAGATTACTGGCATTTCATAACTACACGTGATATAAAAACATTAAAATATTCATTTGTTTATCCATTTAACTGCTGATGGACAGTTGTCTTTTTTCTATATATTGGCTATTTTTAATACTATAAAGAATGGAAGTCCTTGTACATACTTTGATGTGCTGATTTCAATTTTTGGCATATCTCCCCAGTGGTGGGGTTGCTGAGTATTTCTTTATGCAAACTTTTGAGGAAGCTCCATTCTGTTTTCTATAACACATGCACCATTTTGCATTCCATCAGCCATGCACACATGTTTCTGTTTCTCCACGTCCTTACCAACACTTTTTTTTTAGTAATATCCATCATAACAGGTGGATATGATATCTTTTTGTGGGTTTGATCTGTATTTCCTTGATGATTATGATCTTGAGTACCATACTGTATATTTTTCATACACATGGTGGCCATTTGGATGTTTTCTTCAAAGAAATGTATATCCAACTCCTTTGCCATTTTAAAACCAGATAAGGTGGACTTTCTTTTTTGCTATTGAGTTATAGGAGTTTCTTATATATTTTGATTGCTTTTTTTTTTGGTACCAGGGATCAAACTTGGGACCTTGCACTTGCAAGGCAGGCATCAGAACCACTGAGCTAAATCCCCAGCCCTATATTTTGGATATTAACCTCTTATGACATGAGCAGTTTGCAAATATTTTCTCCCATTCCATCATTTGCCCTTTCACTCTGATTTTTTTCCTTTGCTCTACAAAGCTTTTTGGTTTGACTCAGTACCACTTACCTACTTTTGTTTTTATTACTTGTGCTTTGGTTGTCATATCCAAGAAACCATTCCTGATACCAATATCTAGAAATTTTCCCTTATACATTATCTTCTGGGTGTTTCATAATTTCAATAGAAAACAATAAAGCTCTTTGAAGAAATTATCATTTAACACATGCTTAATAAAAGCATTGTCAATCTGTACTATGAACTAGGCCAATGATCAGGAAACCAGGGACAACAGGCCTAATCTGACCTCCCCCTATTTTTTAATTAAAGTTCTATTGGTACACAGCCATACTAATTTGCTTGTGTATTTTCTGTGGTTGCTTTCATGCCACAGTGGAAGTACTGAGTAGTTAAGACAGAGTCTGCATGTCCCACAAAGTGTAAAATATGTACTATCTGGATATTTTCTAAAAAGGATTTTTGGAGAAGATTTAGGGATAAAGATAAAAAGACTGAATGACTATTACAGAAAAGAGGGAGATCGGGCATTGCAAGGTTAGACATAAATTTTAGGTTGGAAAAATCTGTGAGAGAGCTTTGAACTCAAGATTAAGGGACATGGATTATATTACAAAGATAATAGGCTGTAGTGAAGTTTCAGAGTGGTAAAAGAGCATAAACAAATGCTTTCTGAAATATGGGTAGAGCAAAATATAATATTACTGTGGTCTTATGAGTCACGATGGAGAGAGCAGGAATTTTAGATACTTTCTGGATGAAGTTGACAGATTTTGATGAATAATTGGGAAGGTAAGAAAGATACGGTGCTAATTTGATGTTACTTCTGATGTTTGAGACTGGCAACACCATTGACTGGACTATGAAACTTTGGGATATGTCATCAACTTTGAGGTATTTGTGAGAATTCTTCATGAAAGTGTCCATTAGGCAGTTGGTAATGGAGTTGTGAAGCTCAGCCAAAATATCATATAACTTTCCTTTTATACCCTGATGCCTCCATCTGAACACTGAATTTTGCTATACAGATTGATGAATGGCACAGAGATTCATTTAGTATTAATAAAATGGGGAAATGTAATTAAAAAGTGCAATCCTGACTCAAAAATTGCAATAGGCTGACCTTCTGCAGGGATGTTACTGCTGGACTGAAACAGGAAGTAAAGGCAAATATTGTTTTAAATGTAACATTTCAGCTTCTAATACAAATTATTGTTCATTTTATTGTTCTTTTTGAAGGAGATAAATTCTAAATCCTTCAGGAATAATAATGTAAAGGAGATTCGTGACTTCATAGAAGATGGGAAGATGAGTTAGGAAAAATCACAGTTCATAAGCACTTCAGGTTATGATTACATATCCTGATTTTTTCAAAGGTCAGATGTCATCTTCTCTCCTATATGAACAAGATTGTCTTTTCCATTATATAAGGTAAAACATGTTCAGAAAATGCTATTTAAATGGATTAATGTACTATCTGAGGAGTCCCATTGCCAATAAGTATTATGTAAATGGCATCATACTTGGTTATTTTTGAAAATACACAAGCAGAATGATCCAGGAATTTAAGAACCATACAATCTCATTGACAAGACAAGTCATAGTACAAATATGCTATTTGGATAAAAATATGAAGGCTATGGAAACAAAATATATAATGCCTATAGTAAGTGATATAAGATTTGGGGGAAGAGGGAGATGAATTTAGGTTGAAAATTTGTGAAATGCTTTATTTTAGAGGTAGCATTTCAGTATGAAGAACATGCAGAAAGGAAGATGGAGTGAGAGAAAACTGTACATATACTTTACATCATACCCAGATACAGCAGATAAAGGAATGAACCTATAAAAGCATCTTGAATACCGAGGAACATGACGGATCTTCGGTTTTGTCATGCTTTCTTGACTGGCTCTGAAGTTGCATATAGGAGCAGGGTGCCTATATAATGGAGGCACTGATGGCTATAGTGGATAAAGAGTTAGTTTATTAAGTCCTTGAAAATATGGCTAAGCATTCAAAAGTTTAATCTAGAACACTGAAGCTGCAATGGAAATAGAATTTAAGGAAAGTTTTAGGAATACTTAGACTTTGTGGTATCTTTGTGGACTGATTAGTGTATTAAATCAAATATCAACCATCAACTAGGACTAATGCTACTATTTTTCAAGAATGAGCTATTTAATGTGGCTCATGGATTTTTGTACAGACAAAAGTGGAACAAATACGCATGATAAATCAAGTGGACAGTGCACATATATTCTGTTTATATGTCTATAGATTTACATGAATATATATGTGTCATGGAATGTTTTGGTGTTAAATCATTAAAAGTCCATAGAACAGAGACTGGGGACCTAGCTTAATGGTGGAGCACTTGCCTACCATGTGTAAGGCCCTGAGTTCCATCATTACCGCCACAAAATACCTAGTTATAGTAGCTGACAAATCCTGCTTACCTAATGCTCTATCCCTATTCTCTTTTTCCTTTTCATTCTGAATTTTCTATCTTTCCCAACAATTAATTATATTTTTAAAATTTCCAATGGTTTGATTAAAATGATAAAAATCTCCTACCTTTAGCTTATTAAAAGAACATGGCTGACACCAAGAATTTTTGTGTTGTTTTTCTTGTAAAGACAATGGATTATCTATCCTTCGCTGACAGTTCTGTAAATACCCTTTATTCTAGTGGTTTCCAGCAACTGGTATAAAGTCAGTGTCAAAAGTGCAAAGGATTTTAAGCTCCATACAATGTTATTGCTAAAGTTTTAATTTGCATCAATTTAATTCTCTTGTCAGTTGTCACACCCAATTAAAGTTGTGCCTCATCACATACTGCAAGGGAAAATTGAGTCTAAGGTACAAGATGCTGTGGCTTCCTGAGAAAGGAGGTTCAAATTCCAGACATTTTGAGTTCATTGGTCATTAATTTTTATATTTCCTAGGAATGCAGAATAGCATTCTCTGAACATCAAAGATTTGCAAATGGTGTCAGCATTTTGCAGTTCTCTTGAGAAACATGAGAGACACTATTTATAGGGATAGATTTCTTTTCATTTTTCCATTTTGTTGTTTTGTTCTCGTGGTGTTAGTTTGTAGCATATTCATTTGTATTACCCTTTCCACTCTCACAGAATAATCATGTAAAACTGAAAGCAGATCGTGGCACTCCCAAAGTCTACCCAGTGCCTTGCCATACCTCTGAGAAAGGGTAAGAGTACTTAAAATGACCTGTGAGGCCTGATGTGATCAAGCTTTTCATTTCCACAATGATTCTATTATATATATTTCCCTTACCCTTTCTCATTCTGCTGCAGTTATATTGGGCTTGATATTCCTTGATAATGACAAGGCCTTCTTTTTTCTCTTTTTTTGGTCTTTTTTTGACTTATACACATTGCCTCACTCTCTTCTGTCATTTACTCAAGTATCATCTCACTGACAATTTTCCTGAACACCTACATAAAGCTGCAGCTCCCAAACCTCAACACTTCCTGCCTTTCTTGCTTCATTTTTCTTCTAAATCCTTATCACCATCTTATAACCTATATATTTTACTTATGTATTTTATATTATCTACTCTTCAACTAGAAAACAAACTCCACAAGGGTAGAGGCTTCTGTCTTTTTGTTTACTTCTTAATACATAATGTCTAGAATGATGCCTAATACAAGGTGCAGTCAATAAACACTTGATGAATGAATAAATTTAATCTGCTGTGTCTGTGTAAGTTTTACTATGTACAACTCTTCATCTGTCTCTGTCCTCTCCCATCATTCTCCCTTCTTTTCTTTCCCAGCAGTGCTGGAGAATAACAGGTCCTCGATCTCTCTTATTTTTGCTCAAGATATCAGTCTCCCATTAACTCTCAGAAATAATCCAAACAGAATGACAACTGTGTCAGTTATGCTAGAGAGAATGCCAATTCTGGCCTTGGAGGTGTCTGGTTTTATAAGGATGCATAATATAGGTTATCTTAAGGTATTGCCATCTTTTTGAGTGTGTGAGAGGCCAATCTGCTACTTGTGTACAAAGGGTAGGGTGTCACAACTTGGTCATATCTTCACCACTGTATCTCCAATGCTTTGCACAAAGGCTGAAATTTACCAAGTTTTCAAAAAATATTTGATGAAAGAAAGAAGGCTAGGACCATTCATTCTTTACATTCCCATAGTCTTATCAGTCTCCTAGGCAAGTGTCTTCCTCACCTGAAACAGACAACTGGAGTCAGTGGTGGCTGTTTGTGATTCTATTCTTGGGATTTACTTTGTATAAGTAGTCCAGGAATGCAATGTCCTGAGAAAAGATAGGAAGGCACCTTTCTGTGCAGAGCTACCAGGGTGCCAAAGGTAAAGAAATAAAGCGATCTATTTTGAATTTTTAAAAAAATTTTATGGTACTGGGGATCAATCTTATATAACTCATTGAATGCCAAGTATGGAAATCTCAAACAGGATGTGGAATATAATAAGGTTCATACTGTAGGAGCTAATTAGACATGCCAGGCCATGTAACTAGTATCTCACAAGCAAGAAACTTTTAATAGGCCTTTTAATTTCCCTTGGGTGTGCCCTCCTTCACTTCCATCACAGGTTGTTGCCCAAGCATCTTTGGTCATTGCTAATTACTTCTTTGCCTCAGGCAAGAAAGGTTCTGTCAGTCTGAAAGCAGCCTTGGGCAAAATAATTCACAACTATATTTACCAAAAATTTTCCATCCCTGCATTTATTCACTTCCTGTCATCACAGTTGCTTTGGTACTTTCATAGTTTTTCATTGTTTGAAGCTATTTGATCCTATCTGGCCCTCTGGACTTTTAGTTTCTGATATATTAGATTCTCTTGGTCCTATGGGTCCGCATCTATTCTTATCTAACCTAGGGAATAAATGTCCCAATATTTTTCCAAATCATGAAATAAACTATTAACCTGAATTAAGGGAACATCTCACATAATACTTAAATCTTTGAAATGTAATGACTTCATAAAGATTTTACCCATATGCATTCCACAAATTTTTTAGATAACTGACAAAATGAATATAATACAAAAGAATTAAGATATGTTACATACATGTACTATTTCGCCACAAAGAATGTAATTAATATGTACTGCAAAGATGTACTAATAAAAATTTTAAATAATTTAAAAAGGAATATAGTACAACATGATATACTGAAAATAAGTGATATAGATTTGAGATAGTGAATTAAAGAGTACATATTTGCTTCCTATCCCTCTATATTTCCTTTAAAAATAACATGATTAAGGTATAAAAAGGAATAAAGATATAAGTATGAAAAATGGGAATAGTGACTACAATCAAAAAAAGCTTTCAAAAGATGTCTTTATGAATGTAATGCAACAGGAAAGAATTGAAAGGATACTTATGACAGTTATCTAAAGGGCATAAAAATAATCAAAATAACATTGACTTTTTTTCCTTTTGAAACAGGGTCTCTCGTTCAGTCTTGCCTTGAACTTACTATGTAGCCCAGGCTGGCCTCAAACTCGCAGCAATCCTACTGCCTGGGTCTCTTGAATGCTGGCAACAGGTGTACGCCACCATACCCGGCTTAATATTGAGATTCTTGAGCACCATTGTATGCATACCAGAAGATTATGAAGCAGTGCATTCCAGTTGTAACTTATGTTTCTTTACTTAGAAAATTCATAATTAAATGTATGGACAGTATAAAAATCATGCAAGGATTCATAAACTTTGTCAACCTACTTGCCGTTTCTTGGGAAGTTACTCTGCCTCCGAATAAAAAGTGTACTAATAAGAAGAAATATGTGAGAATTGGGAAAGTGAACCCACACCATAGAGTGTACCACAGTTAATGTTTCAAGATAACACAAGATAGGCAAGCCTGGCAAATCACTCGTCCAGTTTGGATC
Organism: Heterocephalus glaber; assembly: GCF_000247695.1. Next base: position 7,750,291 of record NW_004624829.1, on the reverse strand, counting down.
TTAGCAAATGTAGGAGGAAAGATGGTGGAAACCAGTGGTATCTAGAAAACAAATAGAAGAAAAATCAATAGATAAATAAATAGGGTGGGGTTGGGAGAAACTGATAGTGTAAAATATATGATTGAATACTTGGGGGGAGGAGAGAATGATAAAGGAAAATTGTTCAGGAAAGGTAGGTTATTTCAAACTGGAGGAAAAAAGCAAAAGAATTGTTTAAAAAGCCACAGTCTAAGCATAAGACCAACAGAATTATACAATGTTCATCAGTTAAAAATACTAAAGCAGTGCCTAATCATGCTTGATGCTAGAGCTATTCCAGATGCTTCATGCTAGAGCCTTGCTTCATGTGACCTAAGAGCAGAGCATTGAGCACAAGATGAAGGAAATGTAAGCTCATTGTACAACTTGACCTTCACTGAAAGTATTGACATTGTCCTGATAATGAAAATCCTATTTATTGGTTTTGCTAATTTTGACTTGATTTTAGTATCTATTGATATGGATTTACTAATATTTATGATCATCCTGTTAAAAGTGCTGGAAATACTCACATTATTTGTAAACAGAATTGAAGTGTAAACAATTTGTGAATATAAGGGCAATTCAAATCAGCAAAAACAGAAATGGAGGGTGGAGGGAAACATGGAATAAAGAGTCAGTTTGCTAATAGCCTCAAAGTACAGAGGGGGTGAGGACATACTGATGGAAATTAGAACAAGAGCTTTAATGTATTGCTTAATGTGTAATCAGTAGAAGAACCAACCCAAATAATATGTATGTGAGAAAAATTTAGAGGAGAAAATTAGTAAACTAAATCCACAACTTTCATAATTAAGAAAATAGAAGTACATGTATGCTAATTAGAAATAAGGGGCTTACCATGATGGACTCTATGAACAGAAACACACAAGCTGTTTTAGGGAAATGATACTGTGGTGGAAGTGTAAGGAGTGGGAACTTATTATCATCAGATTATTTTCTTTCTTTGTTAACATAGATATATATCATTTTGGGTTAAAAATAAATTCAGTGCTTCTGGTCTTATGGCAAGCTAAGCGCTCCAGGGCCTGCTGAGTACAGTATTTAGATTTGGGATAGAACATACATTACATTGCTTTAAAGAGGTAGGGTTGTATCCCAAGAAGCCCCTTAACCTCTCCAAAAAAGGGTTTTCAGTATGATTTAGGAATATAAAATGGAAAAATACCTGGGAGATGGAGATGTTCCTGGTATGGATGTCTATAGTAGCACTGTATCTATGGGTACCATGAGCTTCATTCCAGAAGCAAGGCAGAGAAATTAAACATGTGACTCTAGTGGATAAAAACAGAAAAACAATAACCAACTCTAGGTCTTCATAAAAGTTACACCTAAAACATGAGGTAAAAAAGGTAGAAAACTAAAGTATGAGAAAATATATACTACATAAATACTAACTACAATAAAAGGAATGGAACACATTAACATTTGACCCAACAGATTTTATGACAAAAAGAAACAGTATTAGAAAAGAAGTTGACTACATAAAGTTGAAAAAGTTCAACTTACCAGGAAGATAACATAATTCTAAACTTCTATGGAAATAGTAAGTACATCAAAATTGATAAAGCAAAATTTGACACAAATATGTGAGGAAATTGATACATTCACCATTATAGTTAGCTCAAAATTTTAGCACATTTTTCTTGATTAATGTATTAAGATCTTTTAGACATTAGTATAAAGTGATGAAGAAAACTAGAAACAAGCTAAATATCAAATGAACAGTAAAATAGAAAAACTTGTGATCTTTTCATGCAACAAACTACCATACAACTTTGACAGCTATGAAAATAAATGAGCTAGCTATATTAACAGAATATGTCAGTTTCACAAACATATGGTGAGGAAATGAAAACAGGATCTCTTGCAAAAGGGAAGGTATCCAAGGGAACAAGGGTGAGGGGTGAAGGGGAGCAAAAGGGGAAATAAGTAGAATCCAGTTATGCCATGTACAGGAACCTAATAACTTCAGTGAATGTAAACATTATATGCCATAAACATGAGCTAAGATTAATAGTATTAATAAGAAAGAAAATGGGAATAAGGGAATTAGAAGAAGAAGGAGGTAGGGGGAGGAAGGGGGAAGGGGATTTAAAAAAAACAGGAGGCAAGTTTTATTGTGTACATGTACCCACTCCCCAAGATGATTGTAAAACACATATGCTACAAACATGTACTAATAAAAACACATGATTTTCAAATATAAGCATATAAACTGTATAGTTCCATTGTGTAATATGCAAAGACTATTGTACAAGATGTCACTTTTTAAAATTTAATGGATATTTGTCACTCTGAGGGTGGGCAGATTTTCCCTTCTCCATATGGGCATATTATAAAGCTCTTGTACTTAAGAAAACATTATAGTGGAATGAGTTAAAACAAAGTGACCATACATGTATGAAAACATTACTTTGTATCACATAGATGTATACCATTATTATTTATCAGTGAAATTTAAAGCCTATGGGAGAGGCCTACCTAGACACCAGCAGTGCAGGCATGCAGGCCCCAGCCAGAAGCCTGCCCAGATACCATCAGTAAGGGCACACAGACCCCAGCCAGAGGCCTGCTGGGACAGCAGCACAGCGTGAGGATCCACAAGGCCATCATTCTGAGCCCAGAAACTGGTGCAGCAGTGAGCAGTAGAGAGAAAGCCTCTCCCTGGCTTGTTGAGAATTGAAGACCACTGGGAGAGCAAAGAGTCACCTCAATAAAATGCAGAACTGGTGAATAGAGAGGGTTGGCTGTATAAAATATTGGCATATGACAGAGGTGATTTTCTGTATAATTTTGGAATGGAAGAAGTTTTTCTGTAAAACGTATTGGAAACAATAGTTTTTTCATGTAAAAAGATCATTAAAGCATAACATTCAAAAAAAATCCCAGAAGCATTAAACACTTTAATATGAAATGCATAACTTAAAAAAATAGAAAAATTGAGAATTTTTTAGCTCTTGTATAAATAAAGGAGGGCTTTTTAAGGCAGAAAAAGATCTGAGCATAAAATCTAATATCTATAAGTTTGACTGCTTTATAGTTAAATACCATTATTCATCAAAATACACTAGAAAGGGAGAGACAAAGACACAAACTTGGAGAATCTATTATAAGGAAAATAAAGGATTAGTGTTTAGAATATCTAAAAAAACTACTGAATATAAAAAAGACAAACAACCCAATAGGAAATTAAGATGCATACATAAAACAGTCTTGTCAAAGAAAATGAAATATCTCTAAGCAATAAACAGTTGAAAAGATTTGCAAATCTTTTACTAATTTAAATGCAAAGTAAGAGTGAAATTATACAGCACTACTCACCTACCAGAAAGGCAAAAAACTGACAGAGGATGTGTATCACTAAAAGCACTCTTGGACTTCATGGGTGGCATATAAATTAGAACTGAAGGAAACAAAATGTCATTATCTCCCAAAATACAATATTTACATACCCTATGACCACACAATTTCATGTCTAGAGATGTTATTTAGAGAAATTCTTGCACATTTTTCTCAGAATGCCTATATAAGGATTTTGATAGGTAAATTCATTATAATAATCTCAAACTAGAAACAATACAACACAAATATCTAAAGTTTGGTGAATGAGAAATGTATATATTATTATACATAACATACATCATGTACATTTCTGTATTTTTCACATAGTTGAATAGTTGTAAAAAAGAGTGCGCACAGCTACATGTGGAAACGCATTAATCTTAGAGACAACATTTGGTAAACAAAAAACATCAAGCCTCAAAATACATGTATAGTATTAAAAAAAAGCTTCAAAACAGGAAAAAATAAGAAATGTGCCATTTAGGCATGCATAAATATGTGCTAAAACAATATAAAAATACCAAGGGAATAATAAAATTCAAGATAGTAATTACAGGGAGATGGGGTTGTGGACCAGCACACAGATAGATGTAAAGTTTTGGTGATGATCTATTCCTGTTTATTAGACATTAACTACCTTATGTTTTATGATTTGCTTAGATGTTACATATATGTATTCTCGTATTAACATTACAAAGGGAAAGTACAATTCCAATGAATATGGCAGAAAACAAAGCAACAGGAAGATAAAGAATTGGAATATATACAAGACCGAGGGATGAGATTAGAATCTCAATACAGGAAGTCCTGTACAGTTGCTAAGAGAAGGCCATATGTTTGGATGTAAGCTTCTTAGCCATTGGGAATAAAAGGAATAATTGATTATATGGTTCATGACATTCATAACACCAAATTTCTAGAGATGAAAAACTATTTCTGGCATTACACATATATTGTGGGTGTTGGAATAAAGAGCCAATACTTTTTCATGGCACTTGTAATCTAGGTATCTTCCCAAAAGAGTCAAAATCAGTATATTATAGGGATACATGCATACCCATGATTTTAGTGGCACAATAATAAATAATAGTTAGATCCTGAAAAAAGCATATATGCCCATCAACAGATGAATGGATAAAGAAAACGTGGTGTTTACATACAAGGGAGTACTCTGTCATAAAGAAAGATAAACTTGGGGAATTTGTGGATAAATGGATGCCACTTGAAAACACAAGTTAAGTGAAATAAATCAGACACACAAGGTTAAATATTGTATGGTTTCTTTCAAATGAGAATGAATATATCAATAATGAGAATATATATCAAAATAGGTGATAGATAAATAGAAATTAGGGGGAAGTTCAAATAATTTCCCAAATTTCTAATTCTATGCTTTAAAAATATTTTAATATATATGCTAATTTGTTTCATTTTTTACTAGTAATTTCTCTTAGTTCATTGAAAATAAAGTTTTGTGTTAATTGCTTTTTTCTTCTTTGTAAGAGAATCTTTTTTTGTCTATATCTGTACCCTAAGTAACTACTTTGAAGATAATGATACACAGTGTATTACCTATTGTTATTTTCTTACTGTTTTGTTATGAAATTTTTTAATTGTTTTCATAAAATTAAAAAAATATTGTAAGATTTGCTAAGAGATTTTATGTTAATTGTTTTGCCATGTATGAGTAGAGCAAGAGAAAACTTTTGGAGGTAATGGATATGTTTCTGGCCTTGACTGTGATGATGGTGTATAATTACCTCCAAATTCACTAAGTTTTATACATTAAAAATGTACAACTGTTTATATCTCAGTCATATACCAATAAAGCAGGTTTAAAATTTTCTCACTGAAACAGATAACTTCACTCCACACAAATGATCTTTTTAAGACTGTGAATCCCATAAAACAGAATTGTCTGCTAGAAAAGCATATATGTGATATCTTGGATTTGCTTAGGGGAAATAGGGTATACAGGCAAGATGGGCTCAGTAAATTGTTGATAGATATTGAGATTAGATGATGTGTATATAGAAGTTGCTATGCATATTACACTTTGATTTATGTTTGGAAATTGTTACCATAAAAAAGTAGAAAACTAACTAAAACGAGCCACATCCTATTAGGATTCCTCCCTGGCATATCTGAACCTAAGGCTTTAAGTTACAGTAACCATCTTTAAGAATTTGAACTAACAGCAAGCAGGGTAAATAAATGTGGAATACAACATCCTTGTTGGTAGGACCTTATAAAATGACATGGAAAGGTGAAAATTATTTCCAAATAACTCTGATGCAAGACACCATTCCAGGAACTCAGAAATTTAGATTTGATCTAGCCATGAGTCCTCTAGTTACCTACATATGCCCAGGAGCACTAGGACATCAGGCTATGTAGAATTGTAGGTAGGAAACACATTTCTCCATGTGTTGCAATGGCAGGCAGCTTGAGTGAGTATTAAAAACAGGCCCATGCTCTAGTATCTGAGAACTATCTATCAATAGTTACCCTATGTATACATTATACCTATTACACTCCCTGCATATTTTGTGGTACAAATCTGGGAGAAACATTTTCCTTGCCTTTCTGTGCCGAGAGCTCAACTGATTGTGTTAGTTGCATCCTGCCTCCACAAAGACAGACAACAACATTATTATGATCTAAAGGACTTCTGGTTTAATTAGCAATCTGGAGGGTTACATATGGATACGGGCTTATGTCTTGGATCTGTTGTTTTAGGTTGGGGTGCTGGTAAAGCTGATGGTGATGAGGTGGTGGTAGTGATGGTGGTGGTGGTGGTGGTGGTGGTGGTGGTGGTGGTGTG
>NW_004624829.1:7690584-7709589 GCF_000247695.1 Heterocephalus glaber | reverse complement strand
ATATCCTTTTAAATTCTGTAAAATCTGTGGTAATGTCTCCTAGATCTTGATATTGTAATTTTAAAAATGTATAATTGACATTGTGCAATAGGATGTAAAGGTCTAAAGGAGCAGGGGAAGTGGGAGGGATAGGGGAAAGGAAAGAAGGGAAAAGAAAAAATATGAGAAAATGGAAAAAAAATGGAAACAAAATCTTTACAAATAGGGAAGGGTGGAGGGGGTGAAGGGAAGGCAGGGGAAGGGGAAAAAATAAGAACCAAGATACTCATCTAATGGTACAAGATCCCAATGATGTATGTAAATATATTTTATACCTAAAATGTACCAATAAAATTAATGGGAAAAAATCTAAAAAAATAAATAAATAAAGTTTTCCTCCTTTAAAAAAATTATTATCTAACAACATACTAATAGATGTGATTTCCATTTTGAGCACATTGTAACAATAAATGTCAACTTTAAATGTTTAATAGTGATCATTTACCTACAAAAGCACTAACTATTCAATTCCATAAAAGTAGTTTTGTTCATATTTTAAATGGTAGGTTGGAAAATACTTATTTGCTACATTCTCAGAAACCTAAATCATGTTATATAAATTTAGACATGCTGTAGAAGCTGTAGAGTCTATTAAAATTTGGTTCATTTAGGGTAATAAGAGGAATATGGTACAGTTATGTTAAAGGTGGTATTAAAGACAGGTATGGTAGACACACCTGTAATCTCAACACACTGGGAGGCTGAGGCAGGAGAATTGCCAAGTGTGAGGCCAGCCTGGGTAACTAAGGGACTTACCCAGATCCTGTCTCAAAATTTTAAAAAATGGGGGCCGGGGATTTAGTTCAATGGTACCATGCCTGCCTCACAAGCACAAGGTCCTGAGTTCGATCCCCTGTACAAAAAAAAAAAAATGAAGAAACAAAAAAAGGGCTGAGGATGTATAGCTCAGTGTGAAGCCCCTAGGTTCGATCCCCAGTATGGCGAAAAAAATGCTATTAATGTATCATTTAGGATATAGGCCAAATTCAAATCCTTGTACAGTACTCACTCTTACTGTGTAAGTGGAAGAGATTATATAATTTCTTTGAGCCTCAGAAATTGATGTACCAATGCATGCCTCTTACCCTTGTTATGAGGAGTAATGTCTAGAGAGAATTTAACTTAATGATCTTCTCCATGCATATTACCTAACACTTCCATAATGATTAATATATGCCAGACATTCTTCTAAATACTTAACATGCATTGACTCATTTAATAACCACAACAGCCCTACAAGTTGGGAATTATTATCACTATTTACTTTACAGATATGTAAACGGAGACAAAGTGAAGTTATGTAACTTATCCAAGGTGTCACACCTGGTATTTAGTAGAAACAAAAATTGAACCCAGGAGAGCTGAATTCAGAATCAAAGCTTTTAATCAGCCTAACCTAGCTATAGCTGTGCTGTTTCTTTCATTTCTTTTCCTTTCCTTCACTTTTTCTTTTTAACATTTTCTTTTTGTCAAACTGTAGTCACTTTAATTTGATAGTTACTCCTGGGATGCTTGTACCTTTGTGAAGTGATGGGAAGTCCCTGCCTTCATAGAATTACTCTATTATTGATCTCAACTGCTTTTCATCTAACAAATAATAACAATTTTCCTTTGATGATGTCAATTGGACACTTTTAGGAGAAGACATCATTATAGACATAAGGGCAAGGTCCAATTCATGGTGTTCAATTTGTCCAGTCACAGGCCCTAAATTCAGAAGGGCTCCACTCTGGGTTTAAGGTTTTGTTGTCACCATCTTGAAATTCTTAATACAGTATTTTTCTTGATTTGTGAGTAAAGACTCAAAGACAGTGGAGCACGAGTGAACAAAAGAGACATGTGCAATATGTGTCTTCCTTGTTCCTTGCTGTCCTGATATTATCATTTGAGAGCCCCTGTGTATACAAAATTCTAGTGGACCCATGCTGTGGGGGAATTCAAAACAAGTATAAGTGCATTACATTTACAATGCCTTGGAGGGGTCACACTTTCTATTCAAAGGGAACTTGCTTTGGACATGCAGAAAGAAGGGAATGACATTAAGAGAAACATGCTGAACCAAGAAACCCTATCGTATCCTTTCTTGCTCATGTTACTTCCTGGTATCAGTGAAACACTTACACAGCAACTATGACAAGGAATGCGAAAAGACAGGTCAAGTCTAAATTTCTTTTCCTTTCAGCCTTTCCTTGTCCGTAAGCTGAAGGTAGTGTTGGTAAACAGGGATTTAGATCTTTTCCAAGTGGGAAGGGGACGAAGGGAGGGAGGGCAAAGGAAGAGAGGGGAAAAAGTAAAAACAATTAAGATGTGTTATGTGCCTGTACCAACTCCCCATAATGAATGTAATCATTATGCATTGCAAACATGTACTAATAAAAATTAAAATTTTAGAAGTGAAATAAATACATATGAGTTAGTTCAGTGCATCACTTCCACTGCACTGATATGAGCAAAATATATATGTACAATGAGCTATGAGAGGTGAACTGTATAATTCCAGTGATTCTATAAATGAGAAAATGCTCCAGTATTTGCCTTTAAAACTGGCATCACACAATGTAAAGATGAATTGTACACTGAATGTGAATGGTTAAAATTTTAATTTTGCTTTACTCAGAATGAGACTAAATTGCAATTTAAGAACACTATGACAAGTTGAGAGAGAGGCCACAGAAGAAAGAAAAACCTTTATATTTTAGTACCTTTAATGTCATTATTCCTGGTTTTCAAATAAGGACTCTCATATTTTCAGTCTTCACCAGGCCCCACAAAATATAGGCAGTGCTTCTTGTGGGTGTAAACAAGAAGAAACATAAATGCTACATAGCTTCTTGGCTAACAGATCAGGAAACAACAAGTGACTGGGTTGGAGAGAAGAGGATATGAGCAAATGAATAGAAAGCAAACCTAAAAGAATAAAATTCTGCAAAAGCAAAGGGGACCAGCATATTGTGCAGAAATGTACTTTTACAATATGCTATGACCCATACAAATGATGTAGTACTAAATATTGATGTAGCTTTAAATACAGATGTGCAAGCAAGCACATAAGCAAGCAAACAGCCAATGGAATAGCACTTAAACTTCTAGAGTGATAAATAAGAGTAACATAAAGTGGAGATGAACTGGAGGCTGGGACAATAGATGAGAGAAGGTTGCATTTGATAGAATCTTCAAAATATTAAAGAGCCACTTAAGATCTCAGAATAAAACCACAGCAGTGGGTCCTTTAATCTTGGAAGATCCATCATTTCACTTTCAGAACCCCTTTCCTTTTAACGTGGTTATTACCTGACATGACCTCTCTTTCCAGTGTTTTCACAGAAAAGTCTCATCTTGGAGGAAAAGGTATAGTTTTCCATTTATTATTTTTAAATGGCCATGTGGATCCCTCACTGTACCAGCCCATGGATTAATGCTTTCCTCAGAGCTACAGCCCTTGGTCAGAGTGTGGTCAAGCTGCACAAGGCCCTGTGGGTAAAAGATAAACCCCCAGATATCAAGGTGATTACCGTGAAGACCAAACATCATGATGTTTGTTTATCAGTCTTGTCTGGCCATCTCCTCCCCTTGTTGTTGAATTCATGCTTGAGGGAACAGATGTTAGTCATGCTATAAAAGCAAGCGTTTTGTCCTCCTTGCTCATCAAGCGCAACTCATTTCATACTGGTGCTCACTCCATGGGTAACAGGTGCATTTAATAAACTGCCCATTGATCCATAATGACAAAAGGGCATTCTCCAGAGGTCAGTTGTTTTGGGTCATGCCCTGTGTAAACAGGATATGGGGCATGCTCATTAAGAGTAAGCATTTTGTTATAGCTGTAGCCTAACTTCCAACCTTCGCCTTTTCCAGCTTCCCCTGGCTCTGAACATGGAAGACACTTTCCTTCCAAAGGCAGTTTTATAAAGAATGAACTCTCTCTAATTTTATTTAGCTTTTCTTATGCCAATATCCTAATAGTTAGACAGCAACTCCCAGTAAGTGGTTGATTACATTCAAGCAAATACACAGCTGAGCAATTAAGTACGTTCATTTGCACCTTAGCTGATCTAGGCTGGTAGGATTATCTCATAGAAATAATTATGGTTGCTCTACCCTGCTTTCCTGTGGTTTGGGGAAAATTGGATGATGAAATTGCCTTTGGGTCAAGTGGGCTGTTGTTGCTTGGCTGTTTCTAACGGAGAACTATTTAGAAGTATTGTTTTTTAAAATTAGGTTTACATTAAATGGCATGCCAGTCTTTTGCAAAATAGACTCTTTCTAGTGGAGAACAGCGATCCTCATGCCCAGTATAAACTCGGTAATTAGGTGATTTTGTATATATTATGTGTATTTCAATTTTCTTTTTCATTTTTCTTTTTTTTTTGGTACCGGGGATCAAACTCGGGACCTTGCACTTGAGAAGCAGGCAACGGAACCACTGAGCTAAATCCCCGGCCAGTGTATTTCAATTTTCAAAGAATTTTTTGCAAGCATTTCTTTGGGAAACATCATAGTCTAGCCTAGTAGAAAGAACAGTTAGGGTGCCAGAAAATGGCATATTTCAGCTTTTCATCTAATCGGATAGCTAACCTTAAGCCACCAGTATCTCTGTGCCTCACTTTCCCTTATCATATTCCCTACCTAGGAGGGTTGTTGTGAGATGTAAATATCATAAGTGATATATGATATTTTGAGCATTGGGGAAATGATGTAAACACATGCAAACCTGTTGAGTTTAAGCCTTGCTCTATTTGATGGGTACAACCACTTTAACAAGAATAATTTGTTCATATCAACAATTTTGTTCTGCAGGAGTGATCTGAGATGATCCAGGGCCAGATACTGGAATAATAACTACAACTTGTATAACAGGAAAATGGGGTGAGGGAAAGGAGAGTACCATTTGTTGAGTGTCTCAGTGTCAGTCACAAGCATCGTTACCTTCCTGAAGCCCGAGAATGACTAAACACCGTATCTGTGTTGGGCGCACTCTCCTCTCTGCTACTGCAGGAGGAGACACAAAATCAGGGTACTTTGAAAATATTTTTGATATTAGGAGACAGAATTGGCCAAGGAAATGAAAATAAAGGACTGCTTTAATATGGTGATAATAAATAGTAGAATTATGTGAAATGACTGATAATAGCTAACATTTCAAAAAACAGCACAGTACAAGCAGGAGCAGTGGAGCCAAAGCTGAACAAAAGCAAACTGGAGGTAGACCATATGTGAGATAAGAGATAAGTAGAAAAGTGGTCTTAAAACAGGTAATAATAAGGTACACCAATTATACATAGGAATATTGTCACCTTTTGTAGTAGCTATTTTATTCCTATTAATATACTTAAGTTTATAAGCTGAATGCAAATTAGTGTATTAGTTTCGGTCTAAATAAACTGTAAGCATATGCATTAAAAGTTGCATCGACCTCTCATTTACAAGCACACAACCCTACTCTGTCTAATTTCTTTATCTGGAATTGACTTATGCCAGTTATTTCAGGTGAAATTGTAGTCCTTAGAAGAACTGGACAGTATCTCCAAGAATGGGTATGCAGCTCCAAAGTACAAGATAATTCCCTCATCCTATGAGACAGGCTTGACGTGGGCCACCAGTCAGGATTCAGGGCAATAAGAGATGATCTCATTAGTGATTCAGCCTTCCTTTTACTTGGAAAACTGTAATAAACCTAGATTTAGAGCTGGGATTATAGCTCAGCGGTAGAGCACTTGCCTACAGGTGCAAGGGCCTAGATTTGATCTCCAACACTGCAAATATAAATAAACCTAGGTCATCTTGTCTGTAATATGTTTATATTAATATATGAACAATTAACTTTTTCTTGATAGTTAATCAGCTAACATATAAATCACCTGGCACATTTTTGGTGCTCAAAATAGATGACCACGTGATGACTGCTGCCATTATTATTAGTATGATCCTTCCTCTTTCCTTTTTGAAAATGGATAATCATGAAGTGAAGTGCATTCTTTGTCAGTTTCTGTAATGTGCAACTACTTTTAGTTTTCTATCATTAATCCATTTCAAAAATCTAGAGCATCAAATGACACCAGGCTTTGGTGTTTGCATATATCATTTCTGACAATTTCACTTTAATACTGTGATAAGGCTTTGCATTGCAATGCTTAGAGTTTACAGCACAAAAGCACTTTGAGCTTCATTATGAGAAAGCTTCTGAAAGCCACACTGAGAACCAAAATTACTTCTGTCATCATTATTTCATTTTTTCAAAGATATACACTGATTACTTGTTAGGTGAAAGGACTAAGACATCCAGCATTGGATATGAGTCCTGCCCTTGAAAACCTTGTCATTGAATAAGGGCAAAATGATGTAAACTCATAATGATCATGTATGATAGGAACTTATGATGGGAACTCCTAAGCAAAGTGCAAAGAGTGGGAAGTTCATTTTCACAGAGGAAACAGATAACTGCTAGCTGGGGAATCATGGAGAAAGCAGCAATCCAACAGTCTGGATTATTATGAGTGTCCTCTTCTGTCTTCACCTCTTGAGTTTTATCTTTAAAATATTACACAAATACACATGCTGGCAGAGTAAATAACAGTTATTTCAAGTGCTCTCTCTCTCTCTCTCTCTCTCTCTCTCTCTCTCTATATATATATATATATATATGCCATATATAGAAGTAAATGATATGGATATAGATATAGATATATGGTGTACTCCTTAAGAATATTTGCTCCTGGGTGACTGTCCTCATGGGTGATACACCAGATACTCACTGTGGTAACTTCTTGTTTTACTTTATCCTTGAATCCTTCTGGGTCCTGGTGAGGCAGACAGCCACCACAATAGAAGTGGCTGAGGGTTTTGTTTACAAAATTGGAGTTTGTTTAGTGCTAGAGAGTGACAGGTGCATAGTTTCCAGAATTGCTCCTATGTACTCAGGAGTGGCACAGAAGCACAAATGGCTATAGGTTAAAATAAAAAATGCAATACAATAAAAATAAAAAATTAAAAAGCCTAAATGGGGAGCAGCTTAGGCAATCTCAACAGGCTTCCTGAAACTGGAGTGATCTGTTTTCAAGGGGACCAAAGACATAGCAGCAATCAGCAACAGGCTTGAAAACTTCACAAATAGAATCAAAAAGGTGTGTTGCATTACATCTCCTACCTATAGCTTGTTCCTTATAATTCCTTTTCTGCTCTTTCCTTTCCTATTGTAAGTTCTGGGTTCCTCCAATCTGATTTTTTACTGATGTTTGCTCATGAATATCAGTGGTCAGCCTTGACACAGCAAGCCATCTTAACTGCTTATGACACATTTTAACACAACAGGAAGGAGAAAATTGTTTCTTCTCTCCTGAATCTGGAGAAAAGTAGACAATATTTTGCATTATGAAAGTGTCTTATAAGTATCTCTTCTGAATTAGGGGTCTCAAAAGACACTCCAACTTTAGAGAGCATTGCTGTGTCCTATAAAGATTTCAGCTAGCTGAGTAAAAGTCTGTAATTGTAATTCCAGTTGTCTTCATTATAAATCTGTTGCCCTGATATTAATATTTAAATCAGATTATCTGTTTTGCAAAAATTTCAGAAGCATGTGACATTTCTTCTTTAGAATTGAAGGAGATTGTGGGCAGCACACACAGAGACTTATAAAAAATCATTGTTGCAGGTTGGTTTCCCCAGGAAGCGGACAATTTTACATTTAGAATTTTTATTAAGAAGTGTTCTTGGGACCAACTCTTGTGTAAAGGAGGGAGAAGGAAGTGGGATTGGGTAGCTGGGAGGTTTGAGCTGTGATGCTGGCCTCCAAACAGCCTCAGCTGATCCCATATTGTGAACTTCCCTTCTGAGTTGTTCTGAGTTAGCCAGGCCTTTCTATTCCTATGTATTCAGTCTCAAGATGGGGGCCACCATGCAGTGGTGTGCTGGAGCTAGCTCATAACTCTCCCCAGGAACTGATCATGTGCACTGATTCCCGCTGTGCATTCAATGAAGTCAGTTAACTTGGTAGCTTGAAATCAGGAATAAAGGGAACATTTACATCATGGAAATCTAAATCAGTCAGCAAAGGTTGTGTGTTGTATTGGGGAGCTTCTTCTTAAATATTTACTAGGACAAGACTTCCACTGTGAGAAGTGTGTTCTTGAGTGAGAGATCTCTCTGAAATTGAGGCCATTCTGAAGGGACTGAGAGTACAAAGCTCTTTTCTGACATTTCCAGCAGCGGGGGCTGTACAATATCTACCACAACTATGATTTTGCTGGCTTCATATTTAAACAATGTTTAGAGAGTCTTTGAGTCATTTAAATTAGCAAATGATGTCATAAACAGAAAAGTAAGGCAAGCTAGAATAATGATTGAATATGATGAGCACATAGTGAGCTCATGGAGAAGCTGGAAAAGGAAAGAAAATCTTCTCCTTTTAAGGACTGGGTCAAGATTCTGGATACCTCTGCATTATGCCTCTAGAGTTTTGAGAACTATGTCTCTGAAGAACTATTTTGCTAGAAAATCACTGAGTCGAAAAAAATCACATAGTATAGGCTCAGATTTTTGTTGCTGTTATTGTTTTAATAAGGCTTTTTGACAAATTTGGCATGAGGATGAATTTACAAAATGATCTACTAATATTGAATTCAATAAACCTGAAAAATTTTTTCAATATTTGAAAGATAATCAAGTTAAAACCATGATGTAAATTGAGGAGAGTGGGTTGCTGTTTAAGAGAAGGGAGACCTTCAGCACTACAAATGGACCAGGTTTTTGTACCCTTGCTGAGTAGGTTGTCTTTCCTGATAAGCAAGGAGCTGCGCATCTCATTCAAAGATGAATACAAGGTTTAAAGTATGGACCGTGGAAAGTTCGCTTCCAAATGCACTAACTCCCTTGTCTTGTAGTTATAGGCACATATTTTTGGCACGGTATATGAGTATGGCATTACCAACACTGAACGTGGTGTGATTAACATCACAGTACAAAATCCCTTAGCATGCACTCTGAGTTAAAGAATTCAGAAAAGTAGATAGCCTCTGATACACCAATTGTGAGCATAAACACATGCTCAGGATTGTTGCTTGGTCACTAAATTACAATTACTGATTCTGTGGTATAATAAATCTAATCCACTCTATATGATGCTAAATGTATTATAAACTTAAAGTTAGCCCCTTGATTTGATAACTCGGTTCTAATCAATTAGTATCATAAAGAATTTGAGATGTCATCCATAGGATCTTGGCTCTCATATCTTGGAAATGCCTCAAATTTTTTCAAAAAAATATTTTTTCAGTACCAGGGATCAAACTCAGGAGCTTGCACTTGCAAAGCAGGTGCAGTGGCACTGAACTAAATTCCCGGCCCTTTTTTTTTCAATTTTTAAAACTCCTTTCCCCTCAGTAGTCCAGTTCTTGGGAGCACCTGGATTTCAGGTTAACAAAGAGACTTCTGAAGAGTGCTTCACAGTTTTAAATTTGCATTCTTAATTTACATTGAAAATAGAGATTCTTTTTTTGTTGTTTTTGGGTTTTTTAGAGAGGGTACTGATGATTGAACCCAGGGTCTTGCACTTACCTACACCCCCAGCCCTTTTTTATTTTTAATTTTGACAAGGGGTCTCACTAAATTGCCCAGGGTGGACTCAAACTTTGATCCTTCTGCCTCAGACTTGCAGAGTGCTGAGATTACAGTTGTGTGACACTGCATCTGGCTAAAAACAGGATTTCTTAATGTTGAATAATGATAATTGACTTTTTTTTAAGAGTAGGAAAACTTTATTTGGAGAAAGAAAGCTTCTGCCTAAGAGAGACAGAAGGGGGCCCGGAAAGTGGGTTGCCTTCCCACTCCGCTCTACAAAGATGTTTTATACAGCAAAGCAATGTGGTGAGGTGGGTACAAAGTGGTACAAAATTATAAGACCCAATGGAAATTTACAAAGTGAGCATGAGGTGGGACAAAACCATAAACAACCAATAAGGTTATAAATACAGTCACCCAGGTAATATTGATTAAATGGGGGTCAAATGGGGGAGCAAGTCACATAGCAAGTATATAAGGATTTTCAGTAAGGGTGGGTCAGGGATATTTCCTGGAGAGGCTGGGTTAAGACCTTGGTCCCCCACCCAGGTGATGGATACCTACTTAGAATACCAATCACTGCTTTTCATCCTAATGGGTGTGGTAGTTTCTCTCCTTTTATAATGCTGACCTTCAGTGAATGTGTCTTCACTGTGCTCCATGATGGCTCCTTGACTGTCCTCCATGTTGGCTCCTCGTGGGCTGGCCCTGTCTAACTGCCTACAAGATATCTAATTAACTTACCTATCTGCAATATTCCCCCCTCTGAAGAAGTACCCCTAACTGCTGTGAGGGGGCAAAGGGCGATGACCATTCTGGCTACTTCTGGCTGAAGAGGGTCATAGTTGTGATCAGCAGTCAGAATTACTCTACAGAGGGCTTATCTAAATGCCGTTGATAGGCTCCATGCATTGTCAAATAAGAGTTTTCTTTATGTTATTTAATATCTTGTGATCAGATGGAGGTATTTGACTGAAAAACTATTCCATACTAAGATAGACATGTGTTACAAAGAAAATGTTATCATGATTGTCATGCTAAAATACTATGTGTAGCTCTTGATCTTAAGTTTTGCTATAGTATATAACTGTTGTCTGTTAACATTCTTCAGGGATTCAACTACTAAAACAACCACAGTTGATAAGAAATAACAGCCCTCTGTGTTTTATACTTCAAAAATGCTTAATGTCTTAACTATTATAATAGTTAAACTCACTGTTCCTACTGAAATACTTATGTCACTGATCTTCTCTTCTGCGTGTTCAACAACTAAAGTTTGGAGACCAAAACTAGAAAGGTAACTGGGATATGAGGACAGCCAATATTTTGGCCCTGACCCCTCAAGGTCAACAAAGATCCAGGACATGAAGGAACTTTTCCTACAGCATCCCACCTCTTTGATAATTGACTTTTTAAAATGTAAGTATTTATTTTGTGCCGAGTGCTTGTTCTATGCCTTTTATATATCAACTCCTTTTTTGTTTGTTTGTTTGTTTGTTTTTTCAGCTCCTTTATTTTTACAGAAGACCTGGAAAGTAGGTAATGTTATTGCCCCCATTATACATAGAGAGGCTAGGTAATTTGAAGTAAGTCACATAGTTAATAAGTGATGGGGCCAGGATTTGGGTTCAGGAGTTTTTCTTCAGAGGTCATGGTCATAACCATTTTGTTACAATGTCCCAGTATAAATTTACTTCATAAACTACATCTCTTCATTTTTTGTCTATTACAAGAATCCATTAAAGTACCCCTGCTCAAAATTATACAGTAACATAATAAAGGAAGTATGAGTAAAACCGACTTTAATTGTCACATACATAGCTAAGCTATTGCACTCCTGTACCACTAAGGAAGGTCTTCCAAAAAAGTGGAAAATAGGGTGTAACTCAAGTTATTTTGCTCTTCTCCTTGAAAATTTTGATCTACTAATGGAACAGTCAATAGAATATTATTGGTTCTTAAGTTGTCTTCCCTGGAGCGAGAGTTGGAAGAGGGAGGGGAAATGTGGAGTACGGTTGGCAGTGTTTCTCCAACTGTAATGTGAAGAATTTAAATTTAAATTGTGATTCTGTGTATCTGTGGAGGGACCAAATATTCTGCATTTCTGTCAAGAGTCCAGTTGATGTTGTGCTTCTCCAAAGGACATGTACAGTAGCAAGGGCTCTGGCTACAAGAGCCTCCACTAAAAGCCTAAAATATATTTGCTAGGAATAGGAAAGCTGTTGCACCAAGAACCACACAACCAACTACACAAAAACAAGATGGAAAGAGA
This sequence comes from Heterocephalus glaber, assembly GCF_000247695.1. The sequence continues at coordinate 7,697,726 of NW_004624829.1, read as the reverse complement.
AAAATATTAGAGGAGATACAAGTAAAGAAACAATGAATGTATTTTGGCTTACTCTAAGTATCATGATGCCACATGACCATGAAAGTATGTGAGAGAAGAGATGTGGGCACATTGCACTTGGAGTCATGTATATTCAGTTCTGCGTAATAAACACATGAGTCCAAAATGTTCAATTTATAACAGTAGGTTCTACAGTTATAATGCTTATGGCAAGCATCATGTTTTCCATGTGCTCATAAGCAGGTAAAAAAATTCAACTTATCATTTGCTGTAGACAGTTAACCTACTTTGTGGATGATTCTACAGAAATACACTGAGACTTCATTTTACTTTGGGTCACTTTCTCTTACTATCATTATCAGCTTGTGCATTTCCTGAGACCAAAAATTAGTTTTAATATCATGTGAAACAGGTACACAAAATAAAGCAAATGGTACACCTCAAGATAGATAGATAGATAGATAGATAGATAGATATGAGTGAGTAATTTTATGCCCTCTAACAATTCAGAGCTATCAACCAAGACTTTAACATTTATCTAAGTGGGATTGAATGAGCAAAGATGTATGTTTAAGTTATTAAAAATTCTTCAATAGATTAAATTATTTCTGTAGAATAATATACAGTCCTTAAGAATGAAAATTCTCAAAGCCACTGTTGTGACAAGTTAGATCATTTGGAAAATGAGGGATTGAATGGGTAAAGAAGCTGTATTTCAGAGACATGCCTAAATTTGACATCTCACCTGTATCATGCTTTCATTCAAAATGTTAACTGAGAAAAGCAATTAACATTTCACTTATATGGGCTAACATATTTATTCATTAGTAAGGTTAAAAACCTATTTTATATTTTATGGAAGATTTATGCAAATAATAGAAAGCAATTAAGATGTTTCTGGCCCAGATGTCGCTATCAATTACAAGATAGATTCCTATAGATTGAAGATGAGCTTGGAGCTTAGAAGGAAGTTGAAAAAATATATTGAAGGTATATATGATAGAAAAGTAATAGCTTGAGAGTATAAAAAAGAAAAGAAATCTAAACTCCAATCTGTCTGAAAGGCCTGGATAAAACTATTTTCTGCTTTCAGATAAGGTAAAGCATGTCAGGACCAGCTGGGAGGGAGAAGGGTTAGTGAAATAGACAGGTAAGCCAGGAGGCTGACAGCATGAAACTCCAAGTGAATTTGTATGAGACCTGGGTAAAGAGAGACATCGAAAAGCAATAGAATGGAACCACTGAAGTGCAGAGATAGGAAAGGAAAATGTGTAAAGGGAAGCTTCAGGTACCCATGGTGCAAGTAATTTCAAGAACTCTTGAATCGAGGTACATAAGTCCCTGTTGCTACAGGCACAGCTTACAGAAAAACTGGAGACTGTTATCTGACAACCACATGTACTGCTTAAGGAGATTGAGCAGAGCACTTGGAAAAGGAGGTCCTACAACCAGGCTTGATCCAAGCCTTGTCTGAGATTAAAAGCAAAAAAAAAAACAAAAAAAACAAACCAATAATCACATCTTGAACTTTTCTCTTTTTCATTGTTCAAAAATATTGGATAAAATCACACAACCATGTCTGTCTTCAATTCCAGAAAAGTTATTAATTTACAGAAATGTTTTTCTCATTTTCACTTCAAGTTGATGATATTCCTACCTCTGTTCCTAAGTGTTTATAGTTTTATATAAATGTGTCTGGATAATCATTTATTTTGTAATTGAGGGATGTCTAGAAAATAATCCTATGAGTCTCCAGATGTGATGTTTTATTTCTGGGAACACCAATGAGTATGTCTAGCTCATGCAGTGCACCTTATCAACACAGTTTCCTTGTTTCAGATCTCTAATTCTCAACCCACATTTTATATTAGAGTCACCTAGGGAGCTTTTTACTGATGGCTTCTCTCCTTCCTTGAAAAAAATTGATTTATATATGAAGGCAGTGCAGGGGCTTTGGCACTTTTGAAAATCTCTGCAAATCATTTTAGTGTGCAGCCAAGGTCAAGAACTACTGCTCTAGGTATGATGGAAACAAAGTCAAATGATACCCATAATATAATATTTGTAAAGAAGAAAAAGATTCTATAAATTATTCTTATTATGCTAGTACAAGTGATAGCAATTGAAAAGTTCATGAAAATGGTAATATTCACAAGAGCTGTTGGTGCTCAGAATGAGTACTCATTATGAGGAGCAAAGATTTAACTATTTTTATAGGTCTTTCACTATCTAATAGTTTTTTAAATAATCAACTTTATAATACAATCAGTTAACTAAAGAAAAGGAAACTATGACATTTGCTTTCTAATTAGCATATTTCATTAATGCCAAGGACAAAGAAATGAGTGATTGTTTCCTACCTAATTCTAAAGTGCATATCCTATCATTATGAAATGTGATTTTTACCAGGCTGGTCATTAATTCACATAATTTGTTCCAGTTGGTTAAGTATTAGAGCTGCACTGTATAAATCAGGGGCCAAAAAATCTATTTCTGTACAGGGTTATACTGTAAATATTTGAAGATTTCTGAATCATAAAGTCTTTGTTACCACTACTCTGCTCTGGCATGGCAGCCTTTGACTGTATGTAAAAGAATTGGCTGGCTACGTTCCAATAACACTTTATTTGCAAAAGCAGATAGTGATCCACATTTGACCCATGGATCATATTTTGTCATCCCTTAGTATAAATAGGTAAACTCATTTTTATCAGTCTGTTGAATTCAAACATCAATCACCCCTTTTTTAATAAAAAATGTAGCTATCAAAATATAATATGAGACTTAAATATAATTCAAAAGGACATTCAAGAAATGAAATTCTAGCAGCAACTTTTCTCACTAACCACTTTAATTGCTGCTTAACTTAGCTTCTATTCTCTTTCTAATTTAAAGTAGAAATCCAATTTTTCATCTACTATAAAACATTTTAAAAGTCAGAAGTTCATTTGCTATACAGATACAGGCAGCAATGGTTTTCAGTTCTTAGTTTGAAGCTTTAGTCCTTCATCTTGCCTTTCTCCTATTTTTGAGTCTTTAGTTGCCTGCTTCCAGTAACCAAAGAAAAGGTATTAGATTACCTTATAGCTCACAGTCACTTTTGGATCACCTTCTTTGACTCCCATTTATTTTTCAGTCCCTATAGCAAAAGCATCAGAAGAGAACAAAAAATATGGCATTGTGGAAGCATGGATTCACAGAAAAACTTATACCTTATTTTTCCAACCAGTATTTTGTCTGGAACCTAACCTCAGAACACACCCATGAAGAAGTTCAGTGCCCTCTCCACTGTAGATTCATTGTTATGGCAGGGAGGATGGATTACAGAAATTTCAGGCAATAGATAGATAGATAGATAGATAGATAGATAGATAGATAAAAGGCATTTGTATAATTATCCATGGATAAAAGGTATTTGGATATGTGGTATACAGATAAAAGGTATTTGTGTAATTTTGTGAGTAAAAGGGTAGCAGTCCTCTTTGGGAATAGCCTATGCCAAAATCATGTATCAGCCAGAAAGCAGAAATTATGCTAGGATAGGTCTAACTAAAAAGGATCAGAGAAGGTATCTCCCTCCTTGGTTTCTTAGGGCAGCAAGCATGAAAGAATATGTAAATGTTTCTTTCATACTTTCTTCCAAAAGGCATGGATATAAACCACATAAACAGAGAGAATGAGGGTGGGAATCAGGGAAGGAGACAAAGAGTGAGGAAAAGAAAGGAGGGAGGGAGAGAAAGAGAGAGTAAAACAGGAGAGAGGGAAAGAGAGAGAGAGTGAGGTGGGGGAACAGAACCAGCCATTGGGCCTAAATAATTTGCAAAACTCAGATTAAGAATCAGAGATCAGGAGAGCTGTCCCCAGTGCAGAAGAGGTGAACCTTATGGGCCACCATACCACTGACCCCTCACCTAGGTGGTAAGCCTTGCATGCACCAGCAACACACAAGCTGCCCCCCTCAACCAGTGCTGAAATGAGAAGACAGGTAAACAAGTCTAAAAACCAGACTTCCAGATCACCTAAGGAAATCACAAAGGGAAATGAGATGGAAAAATCTGATACTCAACCTCCTGGACTCCATGAACTGGCAACAAAAGAGGATCTGCAAAAAATGAAATCAGAAATAATTTCTCAGATAACAGCAGGGATTGTGCCCATAGTGCAAGATATGATTAATAAATCTAGAGAAGACACAGATTAAAAAAATAGAGGAGCTGAGGAACATAATGAAAGCCCAACATAGGAAACAAATGGAATTCATAAAATAGATGCAAACAAATTTCCAGGAGATGAAAAACTCCACTGAAAGTTTACCAAGCAGAATGAGCCAATGTGAAGAGAGAATATGAGATATAGAAGATAATATTGCAAGTAGTGACCAGGAAAAGAAAAGTTGCTTTAAAATAGTAAGAGACCATGAGAAATCAATCCAGCAGCTGCTAGGCAATGCAAAGAAGAATAACATAAGACTGATAAGTGTCAATGAAGAAATAGGAGAGAGTGCAGATGACATAAAAAAAAATGTTTACAGAGTAATGGCAGAAAAATACCCAAGCGGGGAAAAAGAACTTAATGTAAAGATAAGTGAGGCAAATAGGATTCCAACTAGCCTTAATAAAAAAAAATCTAAACAAAGGCATATAGTAGTTAAGATTCCAGAAACCCAACAGAAGAACAAAATTCTACAAACAGACAAAAGAAACAAATCACATACAAAGGAAAGCCCATCAGAATCACAGCAGACTTCTCAGTGCAAACATTCAAGGCAAGAAGAGCCCTAAAGGAAACAGCCTCAAACCCAGATTGATGTACCCTGCAAAACTATCTTTCAAAATTGATGGGAAAATAAGATACTTTCCTGACAAAGAGCACCTTAGGAAATTCATGAATACCAAACCAGCACTCCAAAAAATTTTAGACAAGGTCAGAGGAAAAGACAATAAGGATCACAACCCCAGGAAGCACAGCAAAATGAATCCATTGGGCACGATAAGAAATTAAATGCAAAGGGGGAGAATCCAACAGAAAGAAAAAGTCATGACAATGATAAGTCAATATGTATCAGTTATAACTATCAATGTTAATGGTCTCAACTCACCAATCAAAAAAAATAAACTGGAAGAATGGGTCAAGAAGCAAGATCCAACAATATGCTGCATACAAGAAACACACTTAATTCAAAAAGAAACTCATAGACTGAAAGTTAAAGGTTTGAAAACAATATTCCCTGTGACAGGAACCAAAAAAAAAAGCAGGAGTAATTATCCTATTTGCAGAACAATTGGATTTCAAACCAACACTGATTAAGAGAGACAATGCATGAGACAACATTCTTGTAAATGGAAAAATCCAAGAGGATGAGATGACAATCATAAACATACATGCACCAAACACTATTGAGCCCAACTATATAAAACAAATACTAACAGACATGAAAAATCAAATAAATACTAGTACAATAGTAGTGGGGGACCTTACTACCACCCTGTCACAAATAGATAAATCAACTGGACAAAAAATGAGCAACAAAATGCTAGAACTCAATCAAACTCTTGAACAAATGAACTTAACAGATGTTTACAGAGTGTTCCACCACACAAAATCAGAATACACGTTCTTTCAGCTGCACAAGGGTGGCTCTCAAAATAGACCACATACTCGCTCACAAAAAATGTTTAAGTAAATGGAAAGGAACTGAAGTTATCCCTGGTATATTATCAGCACATAGTGGGATAAAATTGGAGATTGAAAGCCAAAGAAACTGCAAGAATTTCATAAACACATGGAAATTGAACAACACACTTCTGAACAACCAATTGGTCACAGAGGAAATTAAAGAAGAAGTCAGACACTTCCTACAATTAAATGACACTGACAATACAACATATTGGAATGTATGGGACACCAAAAGCAGTCTTATGAGGGAAATTCACAGCAGTGAATACTCATATTAGGAAAACACAATGAGCCCAACTAAACAACCTGATGTTGAACCTCAAGCTTCTAGAAAAAGAAGAGCAGGACAAACCCAAAGCTCATACAAGGAAGGGCATTATAAAGATCAGAGGAAAAATCAATGCAATGGAGACTAAGAGCACAATACAAAAAAAATCAATGAAGCCAAGAGTTGGTTCTTCGAAAGAATAAACAAAATTGACAAACACTTTAGCCATTCTTCTCAGAAAAAGGAAAGAAAAGCCCAAATCCATGCAATTTGGAATGAAAAGGGTGAAATTACAACAGACCCAGCAGAAATCCAGAGGATCATCAATACCTACTTCGAGAATCTGTACGCCAATAAGATGGAAAACACAGAAGAAACGGACAGATTCCTACATACTTATGAGATGAACGAAGTTGAATGAAGAAGACCTAAAAATTTTAGATAATGCAATATCAATCAATGAAATTGAAAATGTAACTAAAAACTTACCACCTAAGAAATGCCCAGGTCCTGATGGCTCCACTGCTGAATTCTGCAAGACATTTAGAGAGGAACTACTGCCACTACTGTTTAAACTCTTCAATGAAATTGAAAGGGAAGCAATACTCCCAAATTCATTCCTGAAAGTAAGCATCACCTTGATTCCGAAGGCAGAGAAAGACTCAATTGGAAAAGAGAACTATATGCCAATCCCATTAATGAACATAGATACAAAAATCATTAATAAGATACTGGCAAATAGAATGCAGAAGATCATCAAGAAGACCATACACCCTGACCAAGTGGGATTCATACCAGGGATGCAGGGATAGTTCAACATACACAAATCAATCAATGTAATACACTGTATCAAGAGAGCCAAGGAAAAAAAGCATATGATCATCTCAATAGATGCAGAAAAAGCATTTGACAAAATCCAACATGCATTTATTATAAAAACACTACAAAAATTAGAATCAATGGTCTTTACCTCAATTTGATAAAAGCCATCTATGAAAAACCAACAGCTAACATCAAACTAAATGGTCAAAAACTGAAATCCTTCACACTAAAATCAGGAACAAGACAAGGATGTCCACTACCACCATTCCTGTTAAGTACAGTTTGGGAAACATTAGCTACAGCAATTAGACAAGAGAAAGAAATAAAATGAATAAAGATAGGAAATGAAGAAGTCAAATTGTCATTATTTGCAGAT
>NW_004624829.1:7667949-7690026 GCF_000247695.1 Heterocephalus glaber | reverse complement strand
CCAGACACACTCAGCCACCTCATTTTTGACAAAGGAGCCAAACACCCTCACTACAGAAAACATAGCCTCTTTAATAAATGGTGTTGGAAAAATTGGATTTCAACTTCTCAAAGATTAAAACTAGACCTATATCTCTCACTATGCACTAAACTAAAATCAAAATGGATTAAAGATCTAAATATTGAAACAAAAATGCTGAACTGGCTGAAACAAAGTTTAGGTAAAACTCTTGAAGACATTTGTGTAGGAAAAGATTTTATGAAACCTCAGTTTCTCGTGAACTAGCACAAACAATCAACAAGTGGGATCTCTTCTTATTAAAAAAATTCTGCACAACAAGGGATACCACCAACAGTGTGAAGAGACAACCCACAATGTCGGAAATATTTTCACCAGCAGTTCCTCAGACAAAGGTCTACTATCTCGAATCTATAAAGAACTTAAAAAAAAATCAGACCTCCCAAATTTAAAGACACAATCCAAAAATGACCAACTGAAATGTACAGACATTTCTCACACAAAGAAGTAGAAATAGCAAATAAGCATATGAAAAAATTTTCAACATCACTGGTCATTGTAGAGATGCAAATGAAAACAATGTTGAAATTCCACCTCACCCCAGAAGGAATGGCTGCTATCATGAAATCAACCAATAACAAATGCTGGCGGGGGTGTGAGGAAAGAGGAACCCTGCTCCACTGCTGGTGGGAGTGTAGACTGGTGCAACCACTGTGGAAATCAGTATGGAGATATCTCAAAGAACTAGAACTGGAAGTCCAATTTGAGCCAGCTATTCCCCTGCTGGGTGTCTTCCTCAAAGAATTAAAAGAATCATACCACAATGATGTAAGTGCACCTATGTTCATAGCAACACAATTTTTAATAGCTAAAACTTGGAAGCAGCCCAATTGCCCATCAACTGGAGATTGGGTAAACAAAATGTGGTTTTAAAATAAAATGGAGTACTACTCAGCCATAAAAAATGAGAAATTAGTGAAATTTATAGCTAAATGCATGCACATTGAGTCAATACTCTAAGTGAAATAAATAGGACACACATGTGTACATACCGAATAGTTTCCTAGAGTGAAAAACTTAAAGTGTAAATAAGGAGTAAAAGGTATAATAAATAATATGAAAACTGATGGAAAGGGGCAAAAGGGAAGGGGAAGTGGGTGGGGTAGGGGAAAGGAAAGAAGGGAATAGAATTAATATGAGAAAATTGAAACAAAGCCTTTGTAAATAGGAGGGCTGGAGAGGTTGAAGGGAGGGCAGGGGAAGGGGGAAAAATAAGAACCAAGAGATATTATGAAAGGTGCAAATTTCCAATGATGAATGTCATTATATTGTATACCTAAAATGTACCTATAAAATTAATTCACAAAAAAAAGAATCAGTGTTCAGGAGAGAAACAGTCATATTTCCACAGCTTTAGTGTGATTAGAGACCAAGTCCTAAATTCAGCCGAAATGAATTACACATCATCCAAAGACCATAGACAACAAAAGGTGCCTGCAGATAAAATGCCCCCTTCATTTAATACCCGAAAGTCAAATAAACATTCCTTATTACTTTTCAGAACTTAGCTTTCACTTCAAGGGGAAAGGATGGAAGAGGCAAAAATCTGAATTGTTTTAAAAATATGGAAATGTCTCAGTTATTGTGAATATTTAATAATATTTTTTGCCTCTTATTATAAAGAGGTTCAAGGTAAAAATAACTTCAATTTGAAACTATGTGAGAATGTCACATACTGAATACTTATACTTGTAACTGTAAAATTTGGTCCTGCTACCTATACCTGGGGAGACTGGAAAAATCAACATTGGAAATGAAAGTTGACTCACACCTCAGTGTGTTATGTATATAGCCCAGCATGGGGATTCAGGCCTGATAATAACAATTCTCTCTTGGCTGCCTTCATCTTTTCCAAAAGGACTTCTTCATGTACCTTATATAATGGAGAATTCTTTGGTATAGTTTTCATCACTCTATAAATGTGGCAAGAAGACAGAGAGATATACAGATGTCTGCACAGCTGAAAAGGAGTATATCAGAAAAGTATATTCTTAAGGTAGTGACAAATCCTAATAAGGCTGCCTAGCCTGCTGTCAATGGTACAGACCTGGGCCAGGAAAATACTCTTGATCATCCAAGTCCTAAATCAGGACTCACAAGTGTTTTAGTGAGAATAAATGGAGTACCTCGTTCCCAAATCAATCACACTCCTTGGAAAACCCTCAAGGACCACTCCATGGAAAGCCTACTAACAAGCAACTTAGCACCTACACATAGCCTACGGACTTAGCCCAGACAATGGCAGTCAATCAGAAAGCCTCATAGACTGCTTTACCAGTTTAAACCAGACAGACTGCAGTTTCAGTTTTTAAAAACCTACCAGGAATTTCTTCTTCTAAGCCTCATGCCCCAGAGCATAAACTCTGTAGTGAATCAAGTTCACGCTGGGCAGGAAATTGTTCACACAGGGTTCATTCATTGGGCGCAGAGTCTTTACTTTTTTTGAACAATACTTTTTGTCACTCCTGTACTGCTATCAACATATTTAAATGGACACTTTTTTGTGTATGGCCTCATCCTGGGAAATGATGTTTATTATCAGTTTTATATTCTGGCTGTATTTTCTATTATCCATTAAAATAAATAACCAACAACTAAAAATGTTTGTCCATGCATTACCTGGAATTATTACATACTGGGAAGCATAAAATTATGGTGCACGATGTACTTTAGGTATTTCGAGGTAGAAAATCAATCCCAACCCCTCATCCCTATCATTTTTGAGTTATATCACCTTTCCCTGTTTTCCAATTCACAAAAGCATCAATCTAATAAGGGAAAATTGTGTGGAATAACTGGATAACATTTACTTTTTAAAAATCAAATTGTTGGCTGCGACTTTCTTAGAAATGCAGATTTTCAGGTCTCACCATCAAGCTATCAATTCTGAAACTCTGGGCTTAGGACAATAATTTCTGGCTAAAATGACAACAACTGGGTTATAGAACATTTTCTGGAGGTGGCATTTTAGCCAGGCCCTGAAGGCTGAGAAATATTCAGGAGAGGAATAGACAAAGTTTCCAGGTTGGATAAATGCCTAAAATGAGGCATGTAGGTAAGGGAAAATGCATAAATCTTGGTCAGAAGACAGAGAAGATACTCACTAGTATGATTCAACTTGTGTGAAAAGCACTATACAGTTAAAATGGGTTGGTTTGCAGCAGATACATTGGACGCTGAAAGAGCATTTTGAACTTTATGCTTAAGGCTTCAGACTTGGTTTCAAAGATTTAAGCAAACCTGAGTTCTATTGTTTTGAAGAGCTTTGCTTTCAATCTACCTCCAGCCACAGTGTTTCTTAAAACATGACCCAAATTCACTAAGCAAGCCCTTGAATTCTGGCTAAATAAATAGACAGTTGGTTTTACCTTAACTCTATGAAATCAGAGTGTTTGAGATATAGAAGATAAAACAGTGTTTTATTAAAGAATATTCCATGTAAACCTTATGGCTCAGTTAAATGCTATTCCAGTAGTTCCCAAAACTAGTGTCTGCTGACCTGTTTTCATACACTCTGCAAGCTGAGACATTTTTACATGTTTAAATAGCTGAGAAAAATCTAGAGAAAACTATTTTGTGACATGTGAAAATTACGTGGTATTCAAATATTAGTATTCATAAAGTTTTATTGGAAAACAACCATGCCCATTTGTTCCTGACTATGGCTTCCCCTCTGCTACACCAACAGAGGCAACTAGTTGTACCAGAGACTTATGGCCCACAAGGATAAAATATGTACTATCTAGATTCTCACAGATAAAGTTTGCGGAACACACTCCTAAGTGATCCACAAGTTCTATGTGATTTTAGATTCACCCACTGTGCTAATGCTGATGATGGGGAAGGGTACAAATGACTCCTTGAAGCTAAAAGGAAGTATAAATCCTGGAATCTCCTTGGCTTCTGGATGGCAAAGGTACAGTCTCTTAATGCCAAGAGATTTCAAGGAAACAAGAGGACCCTTGTACAATTCAACATCTCCAGATTAAGGATCTCGCATTGGGAGAAGTTATTTCCTGTCATTATGATAGGCTGTATTATTACGGTGATGGAAGAAGGCTAAATTGAGGGGCATTAGGATATACTGCAGTTGGAGGCATTTTCCTGGAAATTATGAATCTGATCTGGAAATGGATGCCTTTGAATCAGAGAAGTCCAGGATAAGGTAGGTCACATGACAGTAAAATGTTTCAGCATTATGTGAACCATGTTTGTCTTTGAATTTTCTACATTAAATTTAGGACTACAAAATGTAAGGCTGCTGACAAAAAAGTACTCGGTCAAGAAATAGGTAAAAGGAAAATTCTAGAAGGAAATTCTGCAGTAAGGCTCTGGTTTTCATTTTCTGATCAAGAAAAATGTATATATCACTTCTCGGCCTTTTGGCTAAGATCAAGTGAAGAAAAATGTATATGGTTTAAGGTTGCAGACAGTCTGCTAATCTCTCTCTCTCTCTCTCTCTCTCTCTCTCTCTCTCTCTCTCTCTCTCTCTCTCCCCTCTCTCCTAGTGAGAGAGAGAGAGAAAAGAGAGAAGCCAAGAGCACTAGAGTTCAGCTCATACCCAAAGATGCTAGGATGTTGGCTAAGGTACTATACCCAGGGTTTTACATAAAAGTCTCAGTTGCTTCATTCAACCCAGACCACAAAGTAGATGGGGGCTTTGCAGTCTCTAGTGGTGTTAGGTGTTAGAAAAAAAAGCCTCTCTTGAAAGGCACAGTAAGTCCTAGCTTTCAACTCTGTGGCATAGCTGTGATCTCCCCAGAGAAAAAGGCAGCCAACAAATCTGTCCGCAAAGAGCAATTAGGATTTCTCAGGCAGAGCTCAGTGCCCTCCTCTGAGGCAAAGAGACCATAGCATAACAACACTAAATACTATAAGCTCTCTGCACAGGAGCAAGGCAAAAGCATTCTTTTCATGTGGCAGGGTGGGGCTCTCAGGCCTGCCTTGGCCTTTCACCATCCTGATCAGAAACTGGAGTTGCTGATGTAAAGGTCGATAGCGTGCAGAGCTTGTTTCTACCCTGGTGAGGAGAGATTTCCCTGATGGAAGGAATCTAATTGGTTGCTGATGAGTCATAGATGCTGAAGTCCAGGGGCAAAAGCATCTGATTGGCTGTCACTGTCTTTCAGTATTCCCAGTCATGCAGATCTGTGATGAATGGTACAACGGGAGCAAAAGCTATCATTTGGATCAATTAATATGATGAGGAGGGGTGGGAGAAGCTACTTTCTCCCACACATCTAACCTAATAGCTATTTCTGCTGCTTCTTTTCCTTGCTGCTGCATTAGAGGAGGTCTTTTAAAAAAGTCACTCAGGAGATAGGAAACTTTTGAATGCTATGTAAATGTCAGTTGTTTTTGTTGTTTTGCTTCTGCTTGCATCAGTGAGGTGAGGGTTACAAGCAGGAGTACAAATACAGAAGCAGTCGTGACGAAAAGCCCAAGGAGGACTCTCACCAACAGGAAGGCTCAGGGATGCAAAATAGAGCCTCTGGGACACAATTCTAATCTTAGCCTGCTTTTGACGCTTGTCTCAGAACTTGCAAGAGACATCTACATGATAGATTTTCTTTCTTGTTCTCTAATCTCAGTGCTGTTAATTTCCACACAACTTGGAAGCTGGGGGTCTCAGACTGCACAGTGGAGTCTCTCATACATACGCTATGCCCCAAATGTATAATTGCTAGATGATAAGAAAGTTAATTAGCACTTGGATAGGGCAAAATTCATTGTGTTTCTTCAGCAACACTGCAAGTAAATGCTATTCTCTCTGCTTATAAGGTAATGAGGCTGAAAGCCAGAATAATTAGGAAACTTAAAGTTTCAGGGGAAGCTAGTGGGGACCCCAGTGACTGCCTACTGATGGTGGCTACACATGGAAGTGAAAACCCCCACTGGTCAGGGAAACTAGCACTTGGAGTTCTCATTTATGGAATCTTGGACATAGATTTGCTTATTAAATGCTTACAGATTGTGTGTGCTGGCACTGTAAATATAGAGACATGGATTTTAGCCTCTAGAAGGTCACAGTGCAGTAAAGGAAAGGGCCAGTATGGCCAGGGTGACAAGGGAGCACTACAGGGGAGCAGCTCACCAGCTGTGAAAGTCATGGTTTTGAAACCACTTAAGCTTCATGAATCTCAGCATCACCATCTTCACTTAATGTGTTTGTCCCAAGCAGAGATCTTGAGTATGGTGTCCATACATAGTTAAATGGGACTCTCCGAAGCTCTTGAAATTGTCTATAAATTTTGTGCCCATATGTGCATTTTTAGATAAGGGAAGGAACAGGTTCTAAAAGTGTTCTTTGACTCAAAAAAACCTAAAATCGCTAATGAAGACTCTTTAAGCTCTAGAAATCTCTTATGTCTAACAATCTAGATATTTCAATAACATCAAGCCAAGAGAATGAAATATTAAAGTATCAATAACTTTCTAGACACTGTAGCATACAAAAGTAGTCTGTAATTACAATTAGGGATTTTAACCATCTAGATTTCTCTTTAGAAGGTTCAAATCTAAAGTCTTCTGGTTGTTGAGAGATCATAAAAACTAAAGAGTTTCTAATATACAGAAAGGCCATGCCGCTGAGAAGTTTTGCTGTAGAACTGCCAAAAACAAAACAAAACCAAAAAACAAAAGACTCTGAAGGTCACGCCTGGGACTTCAGAATCACTTTCTTTTCAGCAAAAGATATTAAAAAATTTCATGTACTTTGGAGAAGATAGTTAACCCTATGGAGCCATTAGTGGCCAATAAGCCACTGAATCCAGATTAATTATCTCAGTGAAAGTTGAAGAATGCACAGAGGGAGGTTAAAGAGCATCTGGCTGAGAATTCTGTTATAACACATAATCCCAGCCAGCCCAATTCTTTTTTAGGTAGTCTTCCAGATCTCACAAGTAGAGCCTCCTAACCCTGACCTACATGCCAGAATTTTTTTTAAAAATCTTAAATCAGAGACAAGTGAAGGATCCTAGATTCTTTTTTTTTTTTTGACCTTTGATCCGAATCGCACTTTGGATTAAAAGTTCTACACTCTTGGCTTTGGACTATTCTTTAATAATTGCTGGACTTTTGTTTGATTTGTAGGGCTCTGCTTTGGTTTCACTTGGTTATCCTAGTAGGATTATAGAGTCCTCTCTTAATTCACCACCTTCTTCCTTGACGTTAGGGTCTGTAGGAGAGGCACACTCAACCATTGCTCCATGTACATTCACCACTTTAACACCATATGCTGTCATACGACCTTATTATACTAGCCCCAATTTCCTTTTCCTCACTTTGACCCCAAGCTTCTCTAACTTCATAAATTATTTTTCTTAGCTGCACCCTAGTTGTGTTTTTTTAATACCTTGTCCTTTGGTCTTCTCCTGTGTACCCCTTCCTTAACGCTGTCTGATCCCTTGATCTGCCCCACAGGAGGTCAGATATGTTGCTGGGTCATAAAACTAGAACCATAGCACAATGCCAAAGAGTGTTGAGAGAACAATACATTATGAAAAAGTCCAAAAGTGTCCATATTAAAGAAGGATCAAAAGCAAATTTATGAAATTTAAAGATCAGAAGATTTATCTTGAACCAAGAAGCAATGTAGAAGAGCATTCAGGAAAACCAGCATTAGAAATGCATAATGGTTAATAAATCATTACTGGTTTATAAAAAGAAGTCCCAATTTGATAAGTGTGTGTTATTTTAATAAGTGCAATTGAAAAAGTGAGATAAAAATTAAAAGAGCTCAAATAAAAGACCATCATTTATTTCCTCTAAAAGCTTAATGCTATTCTACCCAAAAGATTCATTGTGATGACAATCATGTAGTTATTTACACAGCATTAAATAAATGGCTTGAGAATAATTATAGGGTTGCAAACCAGGAGTGATGGACAGAAATCACTGTTTGATGATGCAAGCTGAAGACTTCACCCTGAAAAGACCATTATTTCTTGGCAACTATTTATCTATTGGATGGATAATAACATAATATGTAACTTTCTAAGTAACTAAATATTTGCAGTTGGGAAGGGAGAGAAAATAGCTTATGTCTAGTCTGGTAAGAGCAACATTTGAAGGTTGATAGCCTCTATTTAATCTCTTTAGAGTGAAAACCAGAAGGAAGAATGGGCCCACTACAAAGATGTGCTTCACTGGGATTAATGATGAGGGATAGATTTGCCCCAAAGAATTAATAGCACTTGTTAAAGAAATGACACATAGGACAGCATTGAAGATTCTGAAGCCAACTGGGAGAATAAAAAAATCAGATTCAGAAACCAAATTTACCATTAAACTGAGGCATCAGTTTCACCACCTCTAGATAGAGGTACTTGGTCACTAAACTCTGTAAGAACCTTCCACCTCTAAGAGCTTATTGTTACACAGTTGTGTAAACTTCATGTGAATATGATTGAGTGATTTAGCTCAATCTTGGCTTGTTATCTCTCCCATATCAGTATAAAATTGAAATAATTTTTTTTAAAATTTCCTTTCTAAATTCTGCTCTTGTTTCCTCCATTTTAGTAACTACCCTCACACTGGCACCACTGCTTGTGTCTATTAAGAAAAAACTTCACCCTGAGAAATTACTGGACAAATGAGTCATGTTTCCCATGAGCACTGATTTCCCCAGAGAAGATCAGGAAGAAAGGCAATGCATAACACCAAGAAAGTGAGCGGGCAGCTCAAAGAATTCAGGCACCAGAGATAAGAGGTTGGTGAGAGAGTTTTGAAAGGGAACTTTCCAGAACATCATTTCACTCCCTTATATACCTCTGCCCTTCTTTCTTCTATTCTCTATTCCAAAACATGAATTATTATATTCCCCCATTGGTTTAGCCATGACCAATATTTACATAGTCATAAAGATGTAAACAGCATTTTAAAAATTTAAATCATAGTGGCCAAATAGTGGAAACCATAGGGCAATTATACAGTTGAGACTTCTACCATATGCAAAAATCTATAATCACATTTAAATTTGGTAAAATAAATTAGTAACATGCTTGAATTAACAGATATTTACTAAGTACCTGTGAGGTAGCCTTACAACATTCCAGGTACTAGGGCTACAAGTGAATGATACAGAAAAATATTCCTGCCCTCATGAAGCTTACAAATGAGAGGAAAGAGTTTAGTAAAGAGAAATAAGTATAATGCAAGGTGCGTTAAATAGTGATATGTGAAGGAAAGAAAGATATGAAGCATTGCCAGTGAGAGTAGCTGCTATTTTTGCTAGAGAAAACAGTCCTTGTTGAGATGGTGACTTGGGTGGAAAGACCTGGGAGTGAGCCTTGCATACAGTACCAGGAAGAGCATTCCAGGCACAGGTAACAGATAGTATGTTCAGGAAAACAATCTGCCTGGTATGCTTGAAGAACACTATGATTTCTGTGATTGGGGAACAGCAAGAAAGCCACTATAGCTGTAGAAAAATGGGCAAAAGAGAGAGATGGTTCTAGAAGGCAGAGAAATAAGGGGCATTTTGTGATTTAGAAATGTCAACATAAATTCCAAAAGAAATTTAGACATGCTGGACATGGTCACACGTAGGATACAGAGTAGTTACATAGGGAAGAAATAATAGTTTTTGCTATAAGCCCTATAGCACTGAAATTATGTGCTTAATACTTTGAGTAAAAATAACTTTGATTTGATCACCTGTTTCCTCTACCCTCTACAGCTGATCTAGCTCCCTCTTTCATAGAAAACAATATTTCTTCTGGCCATCAAGCCTATATCCCTTCTAGTCTTTGCCT
Organism: Heterocephalus glaber; assembly: GCF_000247695.1. Next base: position 7,680,193 of record NW_004624829.1, on the reverse strand, counting down.
CCTCCTCCCATCCTTTAAGAGTGGATGTGTCTGTCGCACATGACCAGAGGTTCTGAGATTCTATGGAGCTTCTGGACAATTACTTCTGTAGCTGTTCTTTCTCCATTTCCATTATGGACTATGCTTCTATAGTTCGTTTGTCATTGTTCTTTACAGGGTACTGCTTAGGTATTTTTTGGGTGTTGTGCTTATTCCCTATCTGCAATTTCACCCATAAACCCAGCGTTACATTCTTCATGCTTATGAACTCCTAAATCTATAGCTCCAGTTCTTTTTTCATGCCTTTGTACTTGTGACCTACTACTTATTGGACATCTGTTCTTGGATAATCCATGGGCACCTCAAATAAGTCTAATGAAATTATCCTTAACTTTCCTCCAAACCTGTTTCGCTCCTTTGTTCCCTATTATAGTGCATGGCAGTACTATTTACCTAATCGTTAATGCCAGAAACCTGAAAATCACCTCTAATTTCCTCCTCACCCTTCCATCCATTCCATCTATGAGTCCAGTTCATCCAGTTCTCCAAACATCTATCACTGTTGCGACCACTATTGATGTTAAACTGATTCAAACTTCTCTGTCTTATCAACAGGCTTTTAGCTGCAACTGCCTAACAAGTTCCTTGCCTTCCCCCCTTTTAACCTTTTTCATCAGTCATGGTAGAGTTAGGGAAACAGCAGCCACTCTGCTTATGCCAAGTATAATGGGTTTGCTATAGGAAGTAGCAAGAACTCCGTCATGTTGGAGAAACTGAGAGAGCCTGAAGCACTTTGAGTTGGTGCCTCTCTGTAGCTCACCCAGACACTGATGTGACTGTTTTATTTTCTTTAGGTCTTACTGCAACTGCTTCAAGAAAATAATGGTTTTACCTACATTTTCACTTTCAAAATCTTGTACTAGCTGACTCTCATTAGCTAACTGTAATGTAAAGAAATAAGCAGAAGGAAAGATACCCAACAGGAGAATGGCTGGGCCTAATGGGACCTCTAGTCCTAGTTCTTTGAGGTTTCTCCATACTGATTTCCACAGTGGTTGCACCAGTCTGCACTCCCACCAACAATGGAAAATGGTTCCTCTTTCCCCACAGCCCCGCCAGCATTTGGTCTTGGTTGATTTCTTGATAGCAGCCATTCTTTCTGGAGTGAGGTAGAATCTCAGTGTTGTTTTCATTTGCATCTCTCAAATGACCCATGATGTTGAATATTTTTTCATGTTTATTTGCTATTTCTACTACTTTGTCTGAGAAATTCCTGTTCATTTCAGATGCCTATTTTTGGATTGGGTCTTTAAATTTGGGAGGTCTGATTTTTTAAAGTTCTTTATATATTCTAGATAGTAGACCTTTGTCTGAGGAATAGCAGTTAAAATTTTTTCCCATATTGTTGGTTGTGTCTTTCCACAGCTATATATGTGCACCCATGTTCATAGCGGCACAGTGTGTAATAGTTAAAACTTGGAAACAGCCCAGCCCATCAACTAGAGACTGGGTAAAGAAAATGTGGGGTTTTTTAAAAAATAAAATGGAGTACTGCCCAGCCATAAAAATGAGAAACTAGAGACATTTATAGCTCAATGGATGCACATTGAGGTCATACTCTAAGTGAAATAAATAAGATGCACATGTGTAAATATTGAATAGTTCCTCTGGTGTGAGAAACTGAAAGTGTAAATTAGGATCAAAATGTATAATTGATATTGTGAAATAGGAATAAAAGTTGCAAAGGGGAAGGGGAATTAGGAGGGGTTGGGGAAAGGAAAGAAATGAAAGGAATAAATATTAGAAAAGGAAAAACCAGAAAGTCTTTGTAAATAGGGAGGGGTGGAGGAGTTGAAGGGAGTGCAGGGGAATGGGGAAAAAATAAGAACCAAGATATATTATACAAAGGTACAAATTCCCAATGATGAATGTCAGCATATTGTATACCTAAAATGTACCAATAAAAGATTCATGTTATCATAATAAAAAAAGAAATAAGCAAAAGGGTATTTGGGGAAATTTAGTCCTATCTTCTCCTCTGTGATGGAGAAGAAAACTCAGAAGAGTCTGTAGTGTTAGAGTTGTCAACAAATAATCCATCTTGCTCTTCAATTCTGTTTTCTAAAATGTAGTCATATCTTTTTTTGTGAAAATATGTAATCAATGTTTGACATCATTGGCCATTAAAGAAATCCAAATTAAAACAACACTAAGATATCATCTTACTCCAGAAAGAGTGGCTATCATCAAGAAATCAAGGAATAAAAAATTCTGGTGAGTCTACCAGGGAAAAGGAACTCCACTACATCGTTGGTGGGAAATTTAACTAGAATAACCACTGGGAAATTAGTGTGAAGATACCTCAAAACACTAAAATTAGAAATTTTATTTGACTCAGTTCTTCTCTTTCTAGGTATCTTCCTGGAAGTGTTAAAGTCATCAAGTTACAGTGATCCATTCATACACACATTTATAGTAGAACAACTATAATAGCTAAATCTTGGAAATGGCCTATATGCTCATCAACAGATGAATGGATAAAGAAAAAGTGGTATATATACACAACAGAGTACTTCTTCACTGTATATAAAGAAGAATAAACTTGAGATAAATGCTTACACCTCAAGACCATGTTAAGTGAAATAAATCAGACATGCAAGCTTAAATATTGCATGAATTTTCTTATATGAGAAACACAAAATATAAATAAAAAGAAAAATAAAAGAGATTGTAGAAAACAGGGAGATCTTTTTCAGATGGGACTTGGAACAACAGATAGAGGGAACAAAGACAAAGGGAATGAAATAGGATGGAAAAAAAGAATTGAATTTAAAAAAGGAAATAGAACTTTTGCAAATGGGAAGGGGACCAAGAGTTGAAGGGAGCAAGGAGGGATGGGAGGGGAAGGGGATACAAAAGAATTAAGCTGTTTTATGTATATGTACTAACTCCCCACGATAACTATAATCATTATGTACTGCAAACATATACTAAATATGTGTATATATATATATATACACATAGTCATATCACTCTCTTTTAGGATAAAAAAGAAATGATTTAATATTATTCAGAAGATCTTTATATAATCTTCTCCAACTAATTCTCCCACTGATTTCTAGATATTAGCTACCATTAATACTTCACAGTCTAGTTTGTCATAAATGGTCAAATTAAGAACCTGGAGTGAAAACTGTATTACAGTACTGTGTAGAGGGGATCAAGTTTGGCTAGAGGGACATTTTTTTTGAATAACATTTAAAGCTAAACATTGAAATTTGGACTGATGTGGTAGGAAATGGGGTGACTTTAATCAAAGAAATATATAAAATTTGGTCTTGAGGTATTACAAAGTAAGTTGAAAGAGACATGGAATTACAATTTTAATGAAGCAATAATGGTGTTGTATTACTCCTGTATTATTACTTCCCTAAATTGTAGGTCAGAGGTGATAACCAAGAGAATGGGTTGTAAATGGGATAATTAACTGGCTCTGGTAGCAAAATGTATTCAAACAAATGGATAGATACATTTTTGATGTTGGGGAATATTAATATGTCTACTTTAGAACTCTGAACTGGGGCTGAAAAATCAATAGATATGTTAAATTTGAGGGAATTTTGGAAACAGATTTGGTTACTCAGCTAAAGAGTGCCTGAAAGTTAGCAGGTAACATAATCTAGGCCATCTGAATTATTCATATACAATTGTGCCACTTCATACCTTCACTTTGCCCACATAGAACAGCTTCAGAATTGAAAATGCTTTATTTTACTCTTTGCCAATTCCAAAGCATCTTGTTAAGCAGAAAACAGTCCCCAGGGCAGCAGAGTTTAAATTCAGTGATCTCTCTCTTCTTTTATGGAATGTGCACTCTCAACTACTGGTGCTGTCAAAGCTAAAGAGAAAGTCACTTGGATTTGTGTGACAGGAAATCCTACTTTGAACTCTTTTTTCTGTCTTTCAGAGAGGCTCCACAGTATCATTTGACATGGAATCAGCAGTTTAAAATTAAAGATGCGAGTTAGGAAAGTTGGGTTCCTAGTGGACAGAAAGGTTATCTATTCCTTAAAAGTAAGTGCTAATTGATTTTGCAGCAACATAAAGAATTTCTGAAGAGATAAACTTTGCTTTAACATTTGTTTATAAGATTGGCTGAGTTTTATATTAAAAGTGGTGCAAGTATCTTTTGCAGGATTTTATGTCACTATTATTTAACCCTTTGAAGGATAGCATAATATTTTTTTGCCAAATAACTCCTATGTCCTATACTTGATGAGGAGCAGGAACCATTAATGCCTGCTCGCTTCAAGAGTAAACATCTGCCTGGACTTCTGGTGAAGTTAGAGAATAGGTGAGGGATAAATTTTCTCTCCAAGATTGTTTCTACATGGCTTCCTAAACTTATCAAAAGGGGATGAAGCCAGGATGTGCTTGGACCACCAGCAATTGGCGAGCAGAGCTTCTCCAACCATCCAACAGTTTTCACTCTGCATGGTTTGGAGAGAGGTTAGAGGCAATGCCTTTGTACTGGGGTAGTTATAAATTATCTCAGGTCATATATTTACTCTAACAGTTTTGTAGGGGAATTTATACCCATAATGATACCCTGATTTTTCCTAGATATCAATAAGGCCACTAATGATTGAAAATGCTAAATAGTAACTCACTGTTCATTACAGAGGTATTGATATTATTAAATATGGTAGTTAAACAATGTCCTCTCATTTTATTATTTTTATTATTTCATCGCTATTGTTAGCTTACTGTAAGACCTGCTTTCATGATATTCAACTATAATGATCTTGAGTTGCAATGTCTTCTACAATCCCTACAGAAAATTTACTTCTGATTTAAATACATATGGTAAGTAAGATGTGTAACTCACAGGTCTACACTATTTCTTTATAGAATATAGATGATAAATTTCCTTTATAAACAATGGCGAAGTAAGGATTGGTGAAGTACTAGAAGAAGCCTATTCTTGCATAGGTATAGCATTCTCTAAAAGAAACAAAAAATATACTGTCATTCATCAAAAAAGCAATCATGGACTTGTTTATTACAATTAAGTTATAAATTGGTGGAATCTTGTGCCTCTTGGAAGCATCCCTCAATGAGGATATAGAAACTCCAGCTCCCTTGCCCTGAATGGGGTAATGCTCAGGCACATTGTCTCCACAGTTTCCCACAGGTTCCCCCATAGACTTAAGTTCCAGTCTTCCACAGTTGCAGCTGCTTTGGCTGCACTGGCTTCCCAAGTTTTCTTGTCTTCCTCACTTCCTCCTTTACTCAATTACTTCTGGAGAAATCCAAAATAAGACATAATTATTGGCTTTAGAAGGGTCATCCAACCACTAAATATCTCATGTAATATATAATAAGACTTATTATAGCTTCCTTCTAGTTCTGAAATTCTAGGATCTTAATTTTCCTTCACTTTTATCTGGATGTTGAGAAAGACATCTGAAATTTATAAGAAAATATTATTTACCAGCATCAGTGACTAAATGGTGGTTTTATTAGCATTTTTGCAAACTGTACAAAATAGGGGAGAGTTCCATTTAGACAATGGGAACAGGCAAAAGTAAGCTGGGTGTGGTGGCACGTGCCTATAATTTCAGCACCATGGGAAGTTGAGGCAGCAAGAATGCAAATTTGAGCCCAACTTGGGCAATTAATGACTTTGTCAGATCCTGTATCAAAATAAAAAGTGAAAGGACTGGAGATGTAGCTCAGTGCAAAGGCCCTGGGTTCAATCCCAAATACCTCCAAAAAAGTGATAATAAATCACAGATTACATTCTTTTCCAGTATATAGTCCTACTTTAGAGTTTTTGTATTGTTTGATAGCATAATCAAACCTTAAGGAAACTAATTCTTTACTGTAGCTATAACATAAAAGCCCCCTAAAAGCCATTTTCAGAAAACAGAACAGATGTATTCCCTCTGTGACAACTTATATAGAGACAATATGAGGTATGATTGAAATACTGTATATAGTGAATGCTGCTGCCAAGTGTCATCCAATGGAAAAGTGGGCTCGTGAAAACATTTCAATGTGTTCCCTTCTACATTATTCACCAGATCTAGCACTGTGCAACTCCTGGCTCTTCCCCAATGTCAAAATGATCATTAAAGGTAAATGTTTCGAATCAGTTCAGTGCATCAAGGTAACCATGACAGTGCAACTAAAGACATTCACAAAGGATGCCTTCCAGAACTACTTCAGAAAGTGGCAAGAAAAAAAATGGAATATATTCCAAGTGAGAGGGATTAATGGTAATGTGTCTTTTACTGTTATAATTTTTAAACTTAAACAGTCACCATATTTTTTGATGTCATCATCACAACATGCATGGGAGGTAGGGAGAGCAAAGCTGAGCAATTGCCAGATGAGAAAACTGAAACATAAAAATGTTAAGTGTTCAGGAACTCAGGCCTTCTGTGTCTCTGATCTGTGCCTTTTTTTTTTTTTGCCAGATTATATTTCTTCTTGTTCCCCAACGGTTCTATTATATATAAAAATGTGTCTTGGATTCCTGTTTTCTGGGACTTGGAAATCTATTTTGTGGGAAAGATCACTTCCTATTTGTGACCTGGAAATGATCATTCCATTGTTATGTTTCTTTGGTATCTCCCTGGTCATTATATTAAGTGTCTTCTTGTCCACAGTATTTCATAGCAGTTATACCTATGCGGATTAGCTTAATATTGGATAAGTACTCAGGGAAGAATGTAACAAATAGAGAGTATGCAACCAAATGTCAAATTTACCTCCCTTAACTCTCCTGTCTACTTGAGTTCCTAAATCATACATCCCTTTTAGCTTAATTATTTGATTCCTACTAAAATAAAAATATCCTTGATATGTGTCACAGTGGAAGTAGCTTCCATTTATTTTCACTCTGAATGATTAGAGGTGCTTTTCTGAAAACAAATCTAATAGAGGAATGTGAAACACACAGATTGATCACATTTAATGCCCAAAAAAGAACAATAGAGATGGCTGTAGGGACAGAACAGAACAAGTAACAGTATCCTGGCAAATTTAACTTCACTACCTGGCACAGTTCTAGCAAAAAGTCACAGAATAAATCTACTGGCCATGTTAGCCCAGGGATGTCATTTGCCTGTCTGAATAGAAATGTTTTCCATTGATAAATGACTAATTAGGACTAACTGATATTTTAGTCATTTTTAGTCCTTTTCAGTTCTAGGATGCTACTCTTTGATTCCATTTATTAATTCTCCCATGGATGTAATAGCAGGTTAATGATAAAAATCCAGTTGGTACCTGTTTTCCTGAATTTTAGCTAAGAAACAAAAACATGGTAATGAGATTTTTTTTGTTTGAGCATATAATCCAAAAGAGTCTTTAAAATAAGAAATGAAGAAAGGCAAAGTAGGAAGCTAGCAGTTTACATTGTTGACAAGTAGACTTGTGTACATGCTTACAATGGAGCACTAGAAATTCCAAGTACCAAAAACCAAAAGGGTATTTCTGCTGTGCTGTGTCTGACTTCTCATCAGCCTTAGCCTGGAGGCTGCTGAAGGGATATGAGATGCCCAATCAGAAGGATGTGTTGCTCTTTTAGCACTCAGCATTCACTCAGCACATTCTATTTTTCATGTACCAAGTACTGTGATCAGTGTTATAATCAATGTTTGGGTTTTCCCAGACACAAAGTCTGAAACAAGATTTCAGGTACTAGTGGTTTATTTGGAAGGTACAGGAAGTGTTGGTAGAGGGTAGGAACATGGTCCAAGGAAGTGATGGCAGTTGGTAAAAACTGTTGGAGACTGGAGTTTGGATCTAAAGTGTCCCTGGTAAACTGTATAAAACTCATGCCTGTACTACTTCAGGGTTAAGCAAGCTGAGGTATTTATGCCACAACTCCCATCAGTCATTGAATAACAACTCGATCCCTGAGACATATGTTCTCTTATTACTTCTGGCCTCCATATGGGCACATAAAGTAAGTCCTGATGGCCAAGGCAAAGCCCTCCAGCAAAAAACCCAGGTTAGGGTCCCAACAACAACACTACACAAGAATCAGCTCAATATATCCCTATAATAACCCTGTGATTTGGGTACTATGACTCTTTCCCCTGCAGACGAGAAGACTGAGGTTTAGAGGCCGTAAGTGACTTTAAGGGACAGAGTTGAGATTGAACTCAGGTGTCTGTGACAAATTAAACAATATTGTTAAACACTTGCACTTCTGCATGATGCAAATGGGGGGAAATGTGTCACCTATTACGATAAGACTTAACTCAAATGACTTTCCCTCTATCAAGCACTCCCTGATCTCATCATCATTCTTCCTATGTGTTGCCACAAAACTTTCTTATTAAGAATAGCTATCACACCTTACTGTAGTTAACTGTTTATATTTACCATCCTTACTAAACTTGAGTATCTTGGAGGGAGTTAACAATATTGGTCTCTTTGTTTTGTATTCCCTGATTTAAAAAAATAATTAACACTTAGAGCCTTTGTTGATACTAATAAATTACAAGTACCTGATTCTTTTTCATAGAGACACAAATTGGCAGGAATTTACCACTCAAGGGTAGCTAATATTGATAGAAACCTACTATGTGCTAAGCAAGAAATAGATACAGAAATGAAAGGAAACTAAATTCTTCCTGAGGACACATTTACATGTATAAAATTTATTATCTATTTTTCCAGATATTTTTATTCACTCAACTCAGGTTTGATTAAATTTTTGTAGTTTTTCAAGATGTTGAGAAAAAGCTTTTTTCATTTCAGTCTCATTTTATTCATGTGTGATAAACACCAAGAAACATGGAAATGAAATTTTCTTAATTTGTTTTACACAAGCTGAGCCTGTTTCTAAGAGTCTACATTTTGTGCTACTATTTCTGGTGTCAAAGTGAAACTATTTAAAATAAACACAAAAGTCTGCAGTTTGTGGCCCTTTCTTCTTTCTGCTGCTGATATTCCTCACTGTGTACTGGCCAGGTGGGCAGTAATTTTCTATATATTTCTTTGCACAACAAGAAGCAGTTAATTTCCAGGTGCATACTGCTTTAATTTCAGTTAGTCCGATCATTTTTCAGTATGGTACCAGGGTCATCCCTGCCAGGGGCTATACTTTTATAAGAGCAGAACTCTTGAAAGTGTGTGGGAGAGATTACTGGGCATGCCTGAATTACTTTTTCTCACTTTGTGCTTGCAAAGCCTCAGGCAGAAGGTTTAGGAAGTAGTTTCATTTGGAAACATTGATCGGTTTTCAGATTTTCCTTGGAGTCCAGTCATTGGAATTGGGAAGGGATCTCATGTGTGCAAGATGATATGTGGAGAACATATAGACCCCACGTGGAACTACTTCTCTATTGTTCTTATTCAGATTTTTGGGAGAAGATTGGTTTTCAGCTTTAATTGGAGTTAAAAATGAAAGGAGTGAATTTATTCCATGCCAGTCAGGAGCTCTAAGGCAGACCAGGTGAGATGCAGGAAGTCAGTGATTTATTCTAAAGGGAAAAAGCTAAGTACATGTACGGAGGACAAAATGCCCCCAGGATTGGCCCAGAAAGCTGACAGGTTTGTGTAACTGGATGCATTGGCACAGTGGCATATGCCACAGAAGGCCAGTGTGTAATGACACCAGCTGAAATTCTAAGTGGGACATCAGTGGCCATAGCATATTTATCTTGTGTGCTTTATAGAAAAGGGCACATCTCAAACACAGAATGACCCAGAGTCCAAGTTACCAAGTGGGAAGTACATATCTCATTTGTTTGATGTTGTTTGGCAGGGAGATTGCTTGGGAGAGGGCGAGAAGAGACTGTGAAGATAATTTTCATGTCACAAATACATATTGAACAAATATGTGGTGCCTAAGGTATGGTATTCCAGTGTTTTTTAATGTTTAAAATTCACAGTCGAGCCCATTACTTGGTCTTGAAATCAATTTTGTGGGTAGAAAATGGATTTTTAATGACATAGACTAGAAAAAAAGAGAAAGAAATACAGGGTATAGCAGATTGCTTCTCACACAATATGAGTATTATTTTAAGAAGTGTTTTTACAAATATTTATGTGTTAATATATGTGTTAATGTGTTTTTATGTATATATCATTTATATATAGATACACATTTTAAATGTGATTGATGATTGGACTAAGGTAGGATACAAATGCGTTCTCTTATTAAGGATTACTATCAAAATAGTTTGAAAACCATTGCACTAGATCCTAAGACAGATAAAAATAAGTACCCCTTACACAGAAGCCCTGCTGTTCAAAATCTGATCATCTAGTCAAAAATAAGATACATGAAAGAAAAGGAAACAAATATTTGTTTTATTAATCATGCACCAAAATCAAAGTACATAGATTTTCCTATCTAGTTTTCATTACAATCTCAGGCATAGGAATTATTTCTATCAGCATCTTATAAGGAAAGAAATGAAATAATTTGACCATGGCAAAGCAACCCAGCCCAATGCAGTAAGGTCTATATTCATAGCTGTGTCTGAAGGTTAACAACACAATACCCTCAATATCCTACTACCTTTCTGATAAGGCAGCAAATGTGTGTGAAATGGGAAATATGAACAAGAAGAAGCTTGAAATTTTAGATAAGGGAGAGGTTTAGCTTAAGAGAGGGAGGGAGAAATTTCATAAGGGAAGTAGGATTTTATTTTAACCTTGAGTTTGGATGAGAAACTAGGAAATAGGAATGAATTCCAAGCAATAGACAGGGTGTAACCAAACTTTTAAAGCAAGGAATGAACAGAGCTGGTAGTGCCCAGGAAAAGATACGTATATGGTCTGGTGGGAGGAAAACGTACATATTTGGATAACAAAGGGAGAAGAGCTTGGGTGCAAAGTGACCTTGCAAGAGGGTGATCACATACTGTGTGCCAGGGACTGTGCACAAAGCTTTTTATCCATTTTTATTTCATTCTCATTAAAACCTTGGGTGGGGAACATTGTGGTGCAGTGAAAATTGAGGGGTCCTACACATTGTCTAAGACGTTAAGATGGGGCTGGATTCAAACACATTTGTCTGAGTGTAAAGCCTGTGTTGTTAGCCATTTGTCATACTTCCTCCTGTGGGGGATTTTGGAAATCCTGCCATTCACAGATAAATACTATGATATATCCTCCCCACAGTACTGCAGAGCCCCAGTGGTGTTAGTCCCATTATGATCCCCAGGAAGGAGCCCTGGATTTTAGGTTATGGAAAAGCCTGCATTGTTGCATGCTTGAGGGCCTTCTTCAGTCATATGGTGGAAACAGGAAAGACAGGTGGTAAAAAACCACATAAATATGGCATATTGAAGAAAGAATCATCTCAACAGAGAAGAGCAAAGGAGTATTCAAAGGTAATGTGGGAGCTTCAAGCCTGAGTAAATCAAATGATAACATTTGTGAGATGAAGAAATAAAGCCCTACATTGAAATCATGATCAGACTGAAAGAACATCATGTACTTGTCTCCTAAGTTATAATCAAGTAGCCATGTTTATTATGTGATTACAACATGCCAGGCACAGTGCCAAGCATGTTACATGTATTCATTTCTTTAATCTTCACAATAACTCAGATGAGGAATAGAGTAGCTCAGTATCCTGCCCAAGAACACACAGGCAATAAAGTTCAGAACCAGATTTCACACCCAAATGTCTATCCCCAATTTAAATTTCTCTTCTAAACCCTAGCCTCATGTATCAACCTTCTTAGCATTTAGTAGATGTGGATTATATTAGACACTTCCAACTTAATGTGTCCCAAAGAAACTCCTGATCTTCTCACACTACCACTACCATCCTCACCAGAACCATCCTTCCCATAATTTTCCCATTTTAGGTAATGGTAAGAACTTTCTTCCTAAGACCTTCCTGTCATCTTAGATTTCTTTTGCTAATAGCTCACCCTGAGCCATCAACAAACCACATCTGATGTTCCTTCCAACCATATGCAGAATCTGACCACTTCTCACTGCCTCCCTGTCCAAGCCACTGCATCTCACACTGAATCCAATTGCCTCTTAACTGGACTTCCTGAGACTTTCCTTGCCTCTATGCAATTATAGCCTCAAACTAGAAGCCAAGATGATACTATTAAAACATGTAATCATAAGAAGTAAATATTGTGTTTCTGTTTAAAATTCTCCAATGTCTTTCCATCTCAAGAGTGAAAGCTAAAATTTTTGTAATGGACTTCATGATCTTACATGATCTGTCTCCTGCCCCAAATTATAACCTTATTTACTATTTCTCTTTTTT